>JAJOOP010014932.1:0-23335 GCA_029582705.1 Solanum chacoense
TACCTATGATTGACTTGAACATATTTGTACTTGGCTCTTGAATCTTAAGCACGTACCACTCCCTGTGGGATTCGACCCCAACTCACTTAGTTGGGTTATATTACTAACTAACGATCGTTGGCACTTAGAATTGGATGAAGTGTCGTGATATGTGAAATCAGTATCGAATTTCATCTCTTTATGATGATTTGCTAAACCCCAAAATCTTGGAGGATTGACAATGTAACCGATTGCTATGTTTGATTTATTGGGTGCTTGTAATTACTGATCTTCAGCGTTAATTTGAAGTGGGACTTATTACCGTGGTTTAATTCCTATATTGTATATTTATTGTAATGTACTTCAGTGTTTTGCACTTGCTTGAGAAAGAGGTGTAGAGCTAAGGTAGTAACTTATCATCCTTAGATGGTGGGACTTGGCGGTTTCAACTTGAGAAAGTGAAACCCAAGCTCCATCCTTTGTGTCTATCTCGAGAGAGTAGATTTGATGAGATTGTGGGTTGGTCTTCTTATGGTATACATTGAGGTTCGAAAGAACTCAGTGGAAATAAAGTATTTATTCGAGAGAAAAGTGCTTTATCAAAAGCACATCCTACCCATAACAATATAACATGGTTGGTTAGTGATTTGCACCCGTTGAATTGAGTTTAGCAGTTGGTTAGTCAATCCCCCAAGTATTGCCTCTGTATTTGATTGTCTTGTAGACTGTTGAAGTGGTTTGGTAGTCTGACAACTATTCATTTAGATTGGTAACAACGTCTTTGAGTTTGGCTTATAGATTTCTAAACGTTTTGTTTGTTCAGCTGAAAAGGCCACCGTCATAATTTCATAGTCGAATTCAAAAGAAAGCTACTCTCTGTGGGATCGACCCCAACTCATTTAGTTTGATTTATATTGATTTACGATCGTTGACACTTAGAATTGGATGAAGTGTCTTTGAAACGTTAATCAAAATGGTGCCGCTGCCGGGGAGTAGCGTTGTTTAGAGTTCTTGTATTGAAGTTTGACTTGTGAATTTGTCTATTGTGGTTAAATCGATTTAGGTTGCATTATGCTCGTATTGATTGGGCTGAATATCAGTAAGAACGAGTGAGGCGGAGGTGAATGGTAGCCAAGTAGGTCACCAAGATGGTATCGATGATATTAATAGTGTGTACAACCCATCCCAACTTGGTGAAATAAGTGCAATTTGTCTACCATTAACTGATGAGAATACGGTATTTGAGGTCACGAGCACAACTTCTTATCTCCTCTAAATGAAGGGACTTTATGGAGCGCTGGTTCATGAAGATCCATATGAGCACAAAAGAAATTTTATAGATGTGTGCAGCCCGTTTTCATTCAAGAATGTATCACAAGAGTCAATCTGTCTCAGGTTATTTCCACTATCTCTGACGGGAGAGGCCAGCAAGTGGTTGGTTGAGTTACCAAAGACTTCAATCACATTATGGGATGATCTTATCACGGCATTCAATGCAAGATTCTTTCCTTTGTCGAGGATGATGAAACTCAGAGATAACATTCAAGGTTTCAAGCAATTGGAGGGTCAACCTATACATGAAACGAGGTTGAGGTTTAAGAAACTCCTACTTCAATGCCCAACTCACGGGCTACCAAACGATTTGCTACTCCAATATTTTTACCGGAGTCTTGATTCAACAAATAAAGGTGTGGCTGATCAATTGGTTCGAGAGGGGATAATGTTGCAATCATTTGAGGTGGCTTCATTTCTTCTTGATGACATGACGAAAATAAATCAAGCTTGGTACACTCAAGAAGATAAGTTTCGCCTTTTTGTTTAAGAATGACTCAAGAACAACTTGATAAGGAAAGAGAAAGGGATGAGAACATCAAGTAGATATTAGCCCAAATGGAATTATTACAAGAGCATGTGTTGGAGAATGTAAAAAATCCTAAGGGAACAAGTGGAATATTTAGAGTCGAGGAGGGGTCTTCCTCGGGTTATTCAAAACCGTGGGAGAATCAAGGTTGGAATTCCAAGAGATACGAGGAGGGTTTCCACCCACGCTATTTACAACGAGGTGGGAATCAAGGTTGGAACTCCACAAAGAAGAAGAGCAAAGAAGATATTATCAAGAATAGACTGAGAAAAGTGATTATTGGAGAAGAGTGGATGATCATGAAGAAGACCATACTCAATCAAGTGAAAGCCCAAAGTCGAAAGGGAGTGTAAGTGGTCCCCAGGTGAATGATTTGTTGTCATGCATCCTTGACAAAGTTGAAGGTTCAGATGATTTGTTAAAAGGGATGAAAGCACATTTTTCATCATTGAACAATAGAGTTAACTCTCACGCGGATGCAATCAAGCTACTTGAAGGTCAATTGAGTTTACTTTCAGCGCAGTTGAAACCAAATATGACGAGGGAAAATGGCGATAGAGGTCTAGCTGTGGTACACGTAGTTGAAAGGTAGCGGCAGGTGATGTTACGGGAAATGACGGAGCTCAAGTTCATGAAGAATACAAAGGTATGGAGGAAGAAGAAATACTCATCCATCAAAGCATTGCCAAAGGGTCACAAAAAAATGTGGAAAAAAAATCTAATCCCAAAAATGGTGCAACCTCTACCCAAAATACCTCATCCATTTCCCCAACGCAAGAAAAATGAGGAAGAAAAGTTCAAGAAGTTTTTATCGGTGTTTAAGACATTGCCGATTAATCTCCCTCTAGTGGAGGCTTTGTTGGAAATGTTGGGTTATGCCAAGTTTATGAAGGAGTTAGTCATAAAAAAAAGAAGTTTGGACTTTGAAACAATCGAAGTTTCTCATAGTTGTAGTGCAATCATGACTAAGGAGCAGATAAAAAAGAAAGAAGATTCCGGATCATTCACCATCCCTTGCACCATCGGCATGGTCCAATTTGCCAAGGCCCTATGTGATTTAGGAGCAAGCATCAACTTAATGACATACGCAATCTACAAACAACTTGGGTTGGGTGAACTGAAATCTACAACAATGAGACTCTTCATGGCAGACCGATCATTTATACACCATGTGGGATACTAAATGACATCTTGGTAAAAGTTGACCGAATCATTTTTTTTGCCTGATTTTGTCATTCTCGATTGTGAGATCGGTGGTGAAATTTCCATCATTTTGGGGAGACCATTCTTGGCAACCGGAAGAGCGTTGATGGATGTTGAAAGTGGGGAATTGAAGTTCCGGGTGAACGAAGATGAAGTAACATTTAATGTTCGTAAGCAATGAAGCACCCAAGCGATATTCACGTGATCTCTACTATTGATGTTATTGATGAGGTGGTTGCTAGTGTGAGCCATTTGATGTGTATAAGTGAACCACTCGGGGTTGTGTTTGCTAACTAGGATGAGTTTGAAGTTCAAGGCTACGAAGAGGTAGTAGATGCTCTTTTGGGCATGGGGGAATATTAAAAGACTCCATTGAAGTTGGACATTGATTTAAAAAGTTGAGAAAGTCCTCCGGCAAAGCCATCAATGGAGGAACCACCGAAGCTCGAATTGAAAGTGCTTCCCTCCCATCTTCGTTATGCTTTATTGGGGGTAAAGAATACCTTACCTATAATCATTGCAGCTGACCTGCTTGAATGGCAAGTTAAATTTCTCCTTGAGGTGTTGAGAAGACATATCAAAGCTATAGGTTGGACTATTGTTGACATAGTGGGCATTTGTCTCGGCATTTGAACTCACAAAATTCAACTTGATAATGAATGTAAATCGAGTGTTGAACACTAGTGAAGATCGAACCCACCGATGCAAGAGGTGGTAAAAAAGGAGATAATTAAGTTGTTGGATTTAGGTGTGATCTACCTTATTGCAAATAGCAAATGGGTAAGTCCGATACAATGTGTACCGAAAAAGGGGGCATCACCGTAGTCCCAAATGAAAATGGCAAGGTTGTGTCTATGAGACCGGTGACCGGATGGCGAGTATACATGGATTACCGGAAGTTAAACTCGTGGACCAAAAAAGATCACTTTCCCATGCCTTTCATAGATCAAATGATCGACTTTTAGAAAGAGGATGGTATTGCTTTCTGGATAGGTACTCTGGTTATAATCAAATCTTCATTGCTCCGGAAGACCAAGAGAAAACTACCTTCACCTGCCCATATGGAACTTTTCCCTTCAAACGGATATCGTTTGGGTTATGTAATGCTCCGGCAACGTTTCAACGTTGCATACTATATATTTTCCCTGACATGGTGGAGGATTCAATGGAAGTCTTCATAGATGACTTCTCGGTTGTGGGTGATACTTTTGAAGCATGTTTAGCACACTTGGGACAAGTTCTTCAAAGATGTGTGGAGACAAATTTTGTCCTAAATTGGGAAAAACGCCACTTCACGGTTACGGAAGGTATAGTTCTTGGTCTCAAAGTGTCACAAAAAGGTTGGAGGTTGATAAAGCAAAGATTGAAGTGATTGAGAAGTTACCACCACCAAATTCGGTGAAGGGTATTCGTAGTTTCTTGGGGCATGCCGGCTTTTACCGGAGGTTCATCAAAGACTTCTCAAAAATTGCACATCTTCTATGCAAACTTTTGAAGAAGGAGGTGAAATTCAACTTTGATGATGCATGCACGGTGGCCTTTAAGTGTTTGAAAGAAAAATTGATCTCCACCCCGGTTATCATTAGTCCCGATTGGTCAGAACCCTTCGAAGTGATATGTGATGCAAGTGGCATGGCATTAGGTGTCGTGTTGGGGCAAAAATGCAATAAACTATTTCACCCCATTTACTATGCAAGCAAAACTCTATACGGTTCTCAACGTAACTATACAGTTACAGAACAAGAATTACTTACAGTAGTATATGTGTTTGAGAAATTTTGGGCATACTTGCTAGGCACTAAAGTGGTTGTTCACACTAATCATGCTGCTTTGTGTTATTTGATGGCAAATTAGGATGCCAAGCCAAAATTAATACTGTGGATACTACTGTTGCAAGAATTTGACTTTGAAGTCAAGGATAGAAGAGGTTGTGAAAACCAGGTAGTTGACCACCTATCAAGGTTAAAAGGCAAGGAGAATGACAAGCTCAAGGTAGACATAAATGATGCATTCCCCGATGAATATGTATTCACTGTAACTCTCCAACAAACTCCTTGGTATGCTAATTTTGCTAATTATGTGGTGTGTGGATTAACGCCGGAAGAACTGAACTTCAATCAATAAAAAGATTCTTGTTCGACGTAAAGAAGTACTTTTGGGATGAATCATACTTATTTAGAGAGTTTGCAGATCATATCCTTAGGAGATGTGTTCCGAAGGAAGAAGTCAACGAAACTCTCCATGTTTGTCATGCTTCACCGGTTAGTGGTCATCATGGTGGGGTGCATACAACTGCTAAACTTCTTCAAAGTGGTTACTATTGGTTGTCCCTTTACAAAGATGCTCATGAGTTTGTTAAGAAGTGCACTCAATGTCACAAACAAGGTGGAGTGTCTAAAAGACATGAGTTGCCTCTCACGCCTATTTTGGAGGTTGAGTTATTTGATGTTTGGGGAATAATTTTCATGGGTCCATTTATAAGCTCGTTTAAAAATAAGTGCATTTTGGTGGCAGTAGATTATGTTTCTAAATGGGTGGAGGCTGTTGCACTACCAAACAATGAAGGGAGAAGTGTTGTTCAATTCTTAAACCGCTACATCTCTACCAGATTTGGTACTCCTCGGGCTATTATTAGTGATGGGGGATCCCATATTTGCAACAGGTTTTTTGCATCTGCACTATGCAAATATGGTGTGAAACATAAAGTAGCAACTCCATATCATCCGCAAACAAGTGGCCAAGTGGAAGTGTCGAATCGGGAGATCAAGAGTATCTTGGCCAAGACAGTAAATACAAATAGAATTGATTGGTCTCGAAAACTTGATGATGCTTTGTGGGAGTATCGCACCACCTACAAAACACCAATCGTTATGTCTCTATATCAGGTAGTCTTCGGAAAATCTTGCCATTTACCGATTGAATTAGAACACAAAGCATTGTGGGCATTGAAGGCTCTAAATCTAGACTGGGCAAAGACTTCAAAAGAAAGAGTAGATCAGCCAAACGAATTGGACGAATTCAGGTTTCGATCTTATGAAAGTTTAGCTCTCTATAAGGAAAAGATAAAGAAGTGGCATGATTCTAGAATCCTTAAGAGGGAGTTTTGAGTTGTAGATTGGGTGTTACTATATAATTCTCAACTCAGACTCTTTCCAGGAAAGCTCAAATCCAATTAGTCAGGTCTGTTTAAAGTAACACAGGTGTTCACAAATGGTGCCATTGAAGTCGAAGGTAAGCATGGACCTGCATTCAAGGTGAATGGGTAACGTTTGAAGTTGTACTTTGGAGAATGCCAAGAAATTTCTCTAATTGAAGTGGTGTATCTGAAAGATGCTTGAAAAAATTTCCACGTCGTGCCACAACGGTAAATAAGGCGTTTCTTGGGAGGCAATCTAAGTGTTAGTGTTTCAAATAATGTGTGTGACTGTGCAGGTGTAAGCAATTGGGCGGGGTGAAAATGCCATTGGTGGATCGTCGAAGTTGTTTGTCGAGCCCGACATAGTTTGCCTTCTGGACCTTCAAAATGGGGCTGAGATACTGGAACTTTTGACGGGGGACCTTCATCATTCGGCGACACGCCGAAGTGATTGGGCGACCTGACTTTCCCTGCCCTTCTGTTCTAGCTCTGATGGCCTGACCCAAGGGATCTTTTGGCGAGGTTGCAAGTCCATTATGTAATGTGCCGATCTAGTCAGCAAACTACTTATTGTCCGCCTTTTTGCCCCTTTTATGAACGGGTAGCACTCTAGAAATATGGGCGGTATCCAGATCATTAGGCTAACGCCAAACAATTAGGCAACTATGAAAAGTTTTCGCCAAATGGGCGCCTAGAGAGATTCCTTATCACCTCACTCTGCATGTTTTCATACCAGTAGTTTATTTTTATTTTTCATTATTGCTATTTTTTGTTCTCTACTCACATTGGGGACAATGTTAGATGCTTTTGGTGGGGGTAGGTGTTTGGTCATTCAGTCCTTTGCTCGTTTGAAAAAGTTATTTAAGTATCAGTTATGATCAATGTCGATGACTTGAATAGTGCTCCTAATCGAACAAAAATGAATGTGCACGGCTACGATGAGGCCAAATGAAGTTGCATAGACAATATGTAAACTTTTTGCATCTCATTGTGACTAGTCGATTATCGAATGAGTCTCTTATGATGAACATTGCACACTAGAAAAAGTGTGGAGTCTTGTTTGATATTGGTGCCAATGCCTTGTGTGATGAGTTTACCTTAAACCTTGTCTGATGACACCTAAAATTTGCCTCGTTGGTCCGGTTGACTAAGTCATCCAAGATCTTGAATTGATCTTGGGCAACAATTTTAAAGAGTGAAACAATTTGATAATATACCTCTTTTGTGGCCAACCTTGTGAGTTGTGTGAACTTTGCTTGAACCCATTTGTGCCTTATCCTTTCCTTGGAAGAAACTCGATTCAATTGTAACCCCTCTTTATCCATTCACCCATAATCCTCATGAATTGTGGTTTGTTTGAATAGACAACTTAGGCCAAAAGCCTAAGTTAGGGGTGTGGCTAAAAGAGAAGGTAAATCAAGGAGTGTGAAGAAGTCCCTCTTTGATCCATGGTTTTGAAAATGATGGAACCCTTCGTGTGGTGAAAAGAGAAAGTAAATCAAAGAGTGTGAAGAAGTCCCCCTTTGATCCATGGTTTTGAAAAAGATGGAATCATTCCATTAAAACAAAAGAAAAAGAAAGAAGAAAGAAAAAGAAAAGAATGAAAAAGTTGTGCAATAAAGTTTTGAAAGTTGCAAAAGAAATAGGGTGTACGAAATGTTAAATAATGGGGTAAACTTTGAGCATGAGTAAAAATATTGAAGAAAAGGAAGAAAAATGATGTTCAGACCACATTTCATGAGGATAGTAGCCACTGAGCCTAAATGATCACCTTTACAATCAGCCCCGTTACAAGCCTTGAAAAGACCTTTTTTATCTTGAGCGAGCTGAAACGAATGTTGATTGGAAAATAAGGGCAAACCTATGGGTGATGTCATGCATGTGTACATCTTTGTTGTGTGTGAGAGTCGTGTGTGATTCCAGAGTTATGAATTGTTAAAAGCTATTGTGTGTGTATGGAATCATCTTTGTGTGAGGGCATTTGAGTACCTTTGTTGAGCTTGAACTTGCATTTGAAGCACGTATTGTGAACTTGAGCATCTTTGATACTGGTGAGTCACAATTTGAATCTTTTAGTGCACAATTAATCCTTGGATGAGTAAGTTGTGTCGTGTTGTGTGCATGCATGATTGAGTCTTAGGTAGCACTGTTTGAGACATCCTTTTTAAACTGCTGAACTTGAGTTTACTTTAGGACAAGCAAAAGTTTAAGTTGGGGTGTTGATGAGTTCGAGATTTGGACTCATTTAGGGCATTCTTTACATAGATTTAGTGTCCTCAAATGCTTAATTTGTGCCAATAAATTATGATAATCCTTGATATTCAGATTTGTTGATTGAGGAACAAAGCTAGGACATATATGGGCAACAAGGGTAACACAAGCTGAAAAAGAGAGAGGAAAGACAAGCCTAATGATCGTCGAGATAACTTGGTGGATTGCCAATTCGCTCCTCTATCGCCTAAGATTACAGAACACTGACCCTTCAATAGGAGAAACTTCAGCGAACAACATTTTTGTTCAGCGTGTCACCGACTGTATCTGTGAAGGACAACCATATCGCTGAAAGTACTGATGGAGGTCCAGATAAATGAAGATAGGATAGCTAAAAGACAAAAGGGCGCATCGCGGAAGGGAACGGCGATCCCGAGATGGATCGCCTAAAATTATAGTGGTTGGACGAGGAAGATGTGAAGAAAGAAGGCAAGACAAAAGGACAATCAATGAGTCACCAGATGGTAGGCGGAGCCCAACTTTCCTCGTCAATTGGCCCCAAAAAGCCACAACTCAGATTAGTATAAGTTAATTTTTGGAACAGAGAGAAAAACATTCTGAAATTGTGAGGAACAAAGGAAAGAGAGCAAAAACACTGTTGTTATTGATTTTGAGTAATTTTTGCAATATTTTCAATTGGGTATTGTAATAGTGAAGAACTTCTTCATATTAAAGTTTTTATTTTCAAATACCTAGCTATGGAGTTTTTAGTAGGTATCAAATTTCGTCTCTTTACAATGATCGGCTAAAACCCCAAATCTTGGGGGCATGACAATGTAACCAATTGTTATGTTTGATTTAATGGGTGCTTGTAATTACTGATCTTCGGCGTTAATTTGAAGTGTGTCTAAGTTATTACCGTGGTTAATTCCTATATTGTATGTTTATTGCAATGTACTTCAGGGATTTACACTTGCTTGAGAAAGAGGTGTAGAGCTAAGGTAGTAACTTCGCATCCTTAGATGGTGGGTCTTGGCAGTTTCAGCTTGAGAAAGTGAAACCCAAGCTCCATCCTTTATGTCTAGCTCGAGAGAGTAGATTTGATGAGATTGTGGGTTGGTCTTCTTATGGTATATATTGAGGTTCGAAAGAACTCAGTGGAAATAAGTTATTTGTTTGAGAGAAAAGTGTTTTATCTAAAACCCATCCTACCCATAACAAATTAACATGGTTGGTTAGTGATTTGCACCCGTTGAGTTGAGTTTAGCAATTTGTTAGTCAATCCCCCAAGTATTGCCTCCGTATTTGATTGTCTCTTGTTGATTGTTGAAGTTGTTTGGTAGTCTGACAACTATTCGTTTAGATTGGTAACGACGTGTTTGAGTTTGGCATATAGATTCCTAAACATTTTCTTTGTTAAGCTGAAAAGGTCACCGTCATAATTTCATAGTCGAATTCAAAAGAAAGCTACTCTTTCTAGGATCCACCCCAATTCATTTAGTTGGGTTTATATGGATTTACGATCGTTGACACAGAATTGGATGAAGTGTCTTTGAAACGTTAATCAGTCCCCTATCAGCATAGCTGCCTTGCTCTCCTTACTTGACAAACGAGACAATCCAGCAACAAACAGACTCATCTTGCTCCACATATCTGCAACCATCTCTGGAGCATATCAGGAAAGTTGGGTGAACTTCAAACTATAGTCATGAACACTTATAGGTTCCTGCTTATAGGTAAGGAATTCCCGTACCTTGGCTTTTCAGTTCCCGAGGAAAGAAATGCCCCAAGAAAGCACTCTCGAACACAACCCAATTCAAAATCGGTGCATCCTCAGCCCTACTCTTCTTGAACTAGTCAAACCAAGTCCTAGCAACATTCTTCAGTTGATGGGCAGCTAGTTCCACTCGCTTTTCATCGGTAATGTGCATAACCTCAAACACTTTTTGCAGTTCCTCTACAAGTTTTCCGGATCCTCTGTGGTTCTTGAACAAGTGAAACTTAGAGGATTAATCCTCAAGAACTCACGGATCCTCAAAGTATCAGCTACTTCCTGTCGAGCACCTCTTTTTTCCCAAACTTGGTTGGTCAAAACTTGACTTAGCATTCAGATTGCTTCCTGAAATTCAACATTGTTGACCTCTTCATGGGGTTGCACTTCTGGTGCATTAGATACCCATTTCTCTTCAATGTTCCTCCTAGCAGAACAACCTCGGACAAATCTTCGTGGAGGCATGATCTGAAAGACACGCGCAAGCACGATTTAGAAGAAACTTTTTAGAGATTAACTCTATCTCACGAAATGAGTATGAAAGAAGTGACACAATTCCAAAGTGTCGCATTCTCCTAATTATAGATGTGGCGTGCTTCACACCGATAACTAGGACTCTACTGACATGGCTTCATACACTCCCTAGGACTCTTGAACTCTATGCTCTGAAACCAAGTTTTTCATGCTCCGAGCCTACACCCTAGGCAGGACTAGCACTCGATAACCATTGCTGGTCTCAAGCGAACCCTTGGCCTAGCTTAACTCTTAGCGGAAGACTTAAATAACAAGAAGCAGTCTCAAAAGATAACTCATGCAATAACTTAAACAAATATTACACTAGCCAAAATGACAACTCAAGTCTGAACATAAACAACTGAAAATGGAAAGACTAAAGAATTATAACTATCCATCTATGAAGCCTCTAAAATCAATGAGGGATATTGGGAAAAGACCGCAATCATCCTAACAACTGAAATACTGAAACAATGTAAAAGGGATCCTTCGGAAAGCAAGGAGGCTCACCGACTCTGAGTGCTCCAGTGGATCAACCGAGCACTGGATGTTGATTCTCGTTACCTATATCTGCATCATAAAATGATGTAGGCCAAAAGGCATCAGTACATTGAATGTACGAGCATGCGAGGGGAAAACTAAACATGACATAAGCTTGAAACAAATTCGGAAAGAACACTTACCTCAACTTTACTCAACTCATGGATACTCAACTCAAATGCAAAATTAAATGACATTAAAGGTGCAGTTTATATAAAGCATTTAAAACAGTAAGAAATAACTCAATATACATATGTAATAAAGTAATATAACTCTATGGGAGTTTCTCTAACCGACAATCATCATAATGAGCTACGTGATGATACAGTGTCTCGTCCACGCTGCCAGAACTGTCCTGTAAATTGTCAGGATATATAACGCCTCAATTAAGTGGATCCACTAGGATATACTAAAAAGCATTAAGGAATCATCTAAAAAGTATGACCCTTTGTACCCATGATGGCTACACGATTTATGGAGACTTGAGTTATTATGAACTCGTCCCCATATCGATGCTCAATACTACTCCCAAAATATGCTCAGCTCATAGGTTTTAAAACAAAGCTCTTTCTGTGATTTGTGGTAATTACTCAAAAAGCTTATTTATTAAAAGAGATGGAACTCAAAACTACTCATGAAAACTTGTTCGAAAATCGGTGTTTCCTCTTATCTTAAATGTGAAAACATTTGTTCCTTGGGATTACTTAGTTCCCATATATCATTTAAAGAAATGAACATGGCTCTACTCTTTCTCAAACTCAAGGCTTAAGTCTTTAAAACAAGTTTAAAACGATTGCGTAACAGTTTTGAAAAACTCTAAGAACTCTTTTAGTTTGACTTCTAAGTCTACCTTGAATTTGATTTATGGATTCAAGGGTCATGATCTCATGTTATAGACAATATGATGATGTTTAGACGTACCTTAGAGTGTAGAAATCAACTAGGAAACATAGGTACAATTCAAGGAAAACTCAAACGAAAAGAAGTGGGAAAGGGTAGTAGACCTGGCGTCCCTGGTGCTTTGAGTGGCATGGTGCACTAGAGGACAAACATCAGAAGTTGGGTTGGGGTGCACTGGCTAGCACGGCGCCCCAAAGCCCAACCTACAGAAGTTCATTTGGGGTGCTCTGAGTGGCGCGGCGCCCCAGCCCCCTTCCCAGGTTTCGACGAATTTTCTTGTTTGTTTTTATACTCTAAACTCCCTCGATTCGAATGGTTCTTCCCCAAATGCTTAGATTCAAATACATAACCAAAATATGCAAGAATCTACTCAAAACAACATCAAATTTCATGAATCTAACTCAAGAACTTCTCAACAACTTCAACAGTCAAGAACCCAATAGAAACTTCAACAAAATCCATCAAGAACTCAATTTCTATACCTCCAAGAACATAAACTCGCGGAGTTAAATCATGATTGGCATGTGGGTGAACTAGCCCAATGCTATGTGATCTCACATACCTCATAGGGATCAGCCCTTGGAGAAATTCACAACCTTAACTTCAAGAACATGATGAATCTGCGCTTCTTTTCCTCTTTCTCCTCTTCTTTTCTCTTCTCTCAAAATCCTAACTTAATTGTATGAAGCGTAAACTGAATTCAGTCAGTTTAGACCCCAACTTAATTAGCAAAAACGAATTTAATTAATTGGGTAGTAAAAGACCATAATACCTTTCTAAAATCCAGTTTTGACTTTCCTTATCTAGAAACCCACATTTGAATGACCATATCTCCCTCGTACGAACTCAAAATCGAGCAAACTCAGGGGCGTTGGAAAGATAATTCAAAGATATTTCTTACTTTTTCTGGTAGAACACCTAACTCATCATGAGCTAGGAGTTATGGTTGTTTTATGTTGACCCAAAACTCATCCTTAGCTTAATTTTGTCAAACTTTCCAAATTTGATTATTTCCAAAAACGGTTTCTTCCAAATTCTAGTTCTTTCAAATAGCGAGGTGTTAGATTGTTCCTTTGGGTCAAACTCAAAATACAAATATAATGCAGTTTTTTATTGGACTAAGGAAAAATTGAATATAATTTCTTATGCTTGATTGTTGTTGTACTATGATTGGAGATGTATGATTGGTTGGTTACGAAAAATGGTGATATTAGAGTCAGAGACTAATCTAGAAATTAATTGGATCATAGGTTGTAATTCCAAGCACAAAACTGAGGCTGAAGATAATTTTCTTTTATTAACCTTTAATATCGGGGTTGGTAGGTAAATATTAGAATATATTGAAGCTCTTAGCGTTAAGACTTCTTTAAAGATAAGAATTTAGGCTTGTTAAAAATATTTATTTTGATTAAGAAATGTGGTTACACATCTCTTAGGAAAGTTACAAGAAATTGAAGGATGCGGTAACGCACCTTGGTCAAATTATTTTAATAATTATTTTTATTAATTTAAATCAAGACGCGTAGATAGAGATTATTAGATGCGTACGTTCAAGATGAGAAAGCAGTTATGCTCTTAAGTTATTTATATGTCAAAATCGAGAATGCAGTTGTGCATCCAATTTGAGATCAAATGGAAGTTCAACAATAAAAATGTGAATGAAACTGTAGCCTATAAAAATATATCCAAAAATAATTTTAAAATAGGTAGAAGTGAATAAAAGTGACTATGCTAATACCACGGGACTCGAGGGATGCCTATTACCTTCCCCTCGGTCAATAGAATTCCTTACCTAAATTTCCAGTTCGCAGACCAAAATAAAGAATCATTTTCTTTTGATTGGGGGTTCAAAAAATGGTGGCTTGGAACACCATAACTCAATTTCAAGTGGCGACTCTGAAAAAAAATTCCTAATCAATATTATCACTTAAATTGGAAATACCCTATCCGCAGGCGAAAATAAGGGTGTGACAGATGGCGACTCAACTGGGGAATAATCAGAATTTGAGCTTTGTTATATTGACTTTTATTTTATTTTATTATTTATTTTTTGGATATATTGTGTGTGATTTCCTGATATGCTACTTGTTTTTCATTTATTGCTTTTATATTGTTGAACTATAATAAATTATCCTTCCTTGCGGAACCATCTAAGTCTCTAAAAATAGGATAGCATGGAATGCAGTTATGCATCCCACTTTCTTTTGAGATAAAGCTTGAGTTCTAGACACCCTGTGAAGGATTTTATTCACATATTGTATGCAGGGTTGGACCATGAAGTCGGAATAGGGCTGCTACTGATAAGTTGCCCCTCCCTGGCTCGAGTTGTCCACTTGGGTAAGCCAGTATAGATACCAATCTCATTTAGTTTTTAACTTAGTAAAACTAGAACATAGACAGGGTTATCCTTAGAATACTCCGCTTATTTGTTTCATTTGCATGTGACTTAGTGAGCCTCAAAACAAGAGTTGGGTCTGTTCAAGACAAGTATCCCTCTCTTACTTGACCAGTTAGCTCATTTTATGTGCTACATGAAAATGTATTTATTTATAACGTCTCTATAAGTTAACTCATTTTAGCGTGATTAATGTTATGAAAAAAAAACCTATCTTTTGATCTTATAAAAAAAATTTCTAAAAAAAGGAGAAAACACAAAAATATTACCTTTTTTAGAAGTTATTATACATTTCCTAAAAATATAATAACAAATTTTGCACGACTTAAAAGAAAAGAATAATAATAGTTTATTTAGATTTTTTTTGTGAATTTCATACAAAAATTCAAAATATTTTACTTTCAAAATACTTTGAAGAATTGCATTTGTCAAAAAAAAAAAAGAATTTAACATCTTAAAGTTTTTTTTTCATACTATCCAATCTGGACGAACTACGCACACCTGATTATTAACTCGATGGGATACGTAGGCAACCCTTGGGTTCGGTGATCCTTATTAAAAGATTTTCAAAAAAAAGTGAAATATTTCTTATTTAAAATAATTTTGTTTATAATCTTCGTGAACTACGTTTACCAGATTCTTGCTTTGACAAAATATGTAGGAAACCTTATTTTGGGGTTCGGTCCAACCATAGAAAAATCTAGAAACTCCTCATAACAAAAACTGGGGCGAATTATTTTTTTTAATTCAAAGTTCAAATAAAAATCTTTCTCTTCCTTATTATAGAATCTAAAAAAAAAGATTAAAAAATTTGTTATGCGTACGACATTTCTTAAAATATTTTATTTAAAATTAAAATTTTTTATTTTTGACTTGATTGGTACCAACATATTTAGGAGTATGCATAAGAAAATTAATGCTAAACAATTTGGCAAGACAAACCAGTTTTGTTGTGACCTATAAACTTCTTTTAGTACCTCTTAATATATTTATATAATACTTGAGAAATTATCTTGCTTAAAGCTAAGGCATAAAACAATTCAAACTCATGCTTCATGTGCATTATGTGGTGATCTTTAGATATAAAATTCGAAGGCATGACTTTGTTGATCTAGAACATTGCCCGAATGTTGGTTGAGGCAAAATTTTGAGCAACATTTAAGTTGGGAAAGGATTAGAGGCTTTCTTCGATCGAATTGTGCCTTTCAGGCCTACCAAATGACATGTTATCCATAGAACTCCCATTTGAGCTTGAAACCTTTCTATCTGAATAACCACATCTTAACATTTATCCTTTGGAGTGCATAAATGCACTGTTCCTTGGTCCCACCTCCTTAAGTGCACTGTTAATTATCTACACAGTGCCAACGATCTAAGTTGGGTAACAAGATAAAAAGGTTAAATATGTGAAGGTCTAAAGAAAAATGACAAAGAAAATCTAGAACGAAAAATGAAAAGAAAAAGCCTCCAACGAAACGGAGAGAAAAATGAAAAAAAAAATGTGGAGAAGATTTTAAGAAAACAAGGGTCAAAAGTCAAAATGAAAAATATTGAGAGCATTGTGCAAATTTTAAGGAGGAAATATCAGTTTATCCCAAATGAATATCTTACCTTTCCTTGAGCCTACATTACAAGTCAATGACAAGTCCTATTTGATCTCATTTTTGGTGTTCTCACATTAGTGAATACTTACATAAGGGTCAAACATATGGTATATTCATATCAGTGTGAGTGACTTCTAAAACGTCCTAAGATCAGAACACTTCTATTGTGTGAAGTAGGACTTCATTTGTTGTGAGGGCACTTGAAACATGAGGATATGAATAATTCTATCCCTTAATTTAGGCAAGATGAACTCATCTTGTAAATACTTAAGTATGTTCGAGATACCATTTGAAACTATAGGGATTACTCAAACTTGACCTCAAATTTGTCTGAAAGTAGTTGAAGTGGATTCATAAGCATCATACTAATTGTTGGTACCAACTAAAGTCAAAACATTTTCAATCATGAACTGATTTGTTTCTCAAAAGATGTCATTTGTAGGAAAAATCAAGAAAAAGAAAAAAAAATTATTTTTACGAACAAAGTTTGACCTGATTCTTGCTATACAAGATACGTAAGCAGTTTTACAATAAGGCTCGGTCTCACAGAATAAAATTGAATATCCTTGAAGGAATGAAATTGGATCATTTTTTTTAAAAAAATCAGAAATGATAAATTAAAAAGTGTTTCAAAGTTCCTCAATTTAAAAACTGGGATATTTTTATTTGTTAAAAAAATTCACTCTCATTACTAGGGAACAAACACCGTATTTGCATTTTGACCTTAGGAAATAAACACCCTAGATGCATCATCTTTTATTTCTAGACAATAAACACTCTAGTTTCATTTTGACCTTAGAGAACAAACACTATCATTTCTCATTTCTAGAGAACAAACACTGTAGTTGCATTTTCACCTTAGGGAGCAAACACCCTAGAGATACCATCTTTCATTTCTAAGGAACAAACACCCTAATTGCATCGATGTCTTGCATTTTTCTTTTGGTATAAGTATTTCTCATTTAAAAGCTTAAATGATATTTTTCTAGTGTAGCACAAAAATGTTGTGGTTATTCTATTTTATGATTCTGTTAAGCGAGATCTTTCTAAGTAATGAAATTAGTGTAGCAGGACCCTCCTTAACAATGGGATTTAGTGTAGCAGGACCCTTTTGGACAATCGGAATTAGCATAGCAGGACCCTCATGGACAATGGGATTTAGTGTAGCAGGACCCTCCTAAACAATGAAAATTGGTGTAGCAGGTCCCTCATAGACAATGGCAATTAGTATAGCAGGACCCTCCTAGACAATGGGAATTAGTGTAGCAGGACCCTCATGGACAATGGAAATTAGTGTAGCAGGACCCTCCTGGACAATGGGATTTAGTGTAGCAGGACCCTCCTGGACAATGGGATTTAGTGTAGCAGGACCCTTCTGGACAATGGGAATTAGTGTAGCAGGACCCTCTTAGACAATGAGAATTAGTATAGCAGGACCCTCTTGGACAATGGGAATTAGTGTAGCAGGACCCTCCTGGACAATGGGATTTAGTGTAGCAGGACCCTCCTAGACAATAGGAATTAGTGTTGCAGGACCCTCCTCATTATGAGACTAGCAGGACCCTCCTAGACAATAGGATTAGCAGCACTCTCCTTATAATAGACTAGTAGGATCTTTCTTATAATGAGACTTAGATTAGCAGGACCCTCCTCATAATGGGACTACCAGGACCCTCCTCATAATGGATCTTAGATTAGCTGAACCCTCCTCATAATGGGATTAGCAGGACCCTCCTCATAATGGGACTAGCAGGACCCTCCTCATAATGGGACTAGCAGGACCCTTCTCATAATGGGACTTAGACTAGTAGGACCTGCCTCATAATGGGACTTAGATTAGCAGGACCCTCCTCATAATGGGATTAGCAAAACCCACCTCATAATGGGACTACCAGGACCCTTCTCATATTGGGATTAGCAGAACCCTCTTCATAATGGGACTAGCAAGACCCTCCTTAAAATGGGACTTAGATTCGCCGGACCCTTCTACGTAATGGGATTTAGATTAGTAGGATCCTTCTCATGATGGGATTAGCAGGACCCTCCTCATAATGGGACTAAGAGCACCCTCCTAGACAATGGGATTAGCAATACCCTCCTACATAATGTGATTTAGATTAGAAGGACCCTTCTACTTAATAGAATTTAGATTAGCTGGACCCTTCTACATAATGGGATTAGCAGGACCCTTCTCATAATGGGATTTGCAGGACCTTCCTTATAATGGGACTAGCAAGACCCTCCTAGACAATGGGATTAGAAGGACCCTCCTATATAATGGGATTTAGATTAGCACTACCCTCCTACATCATGGGATTAGCAGGACCCTTCTCATAATGAGATTAGTAGGACCCTCCTCATAATGGGACTAGCAGGACCCTCTAGGACAATGAGATTAGAAGGACCCTCCTACATAATAAGATTTAGATTAGCATGACCCTCTTACATATTGGGGTTTTGTTTTATTTCTCCTAAGATAAACACTTCCTAATCTGAGACCTTTTATTTTTCTCCTAGGATAAATACTTCCTAGTTTGAGATAGTTATTTTTATTTTTCTCCTAGGATAATAACTTCCTAGTCTGAGATTGTTATTTTTTATTTTTTCTCCTAGGATAAACACTTCCTAGTGTGAGATTGTTATTTTATATTCTCATAGGATAAATATTTCCTAGTCTGAGATTGTTATTTTTTATTTTTATCCTAGGATAAACACTTCTAGTCTGGGATTGTTATTTTTTATTTTCTACTAGGATAAACACTTGCTAGTCTGAGACGTTATTTTTTATTTTCTCCTAAGATAAATATTTCCTAGTCTGAGACCTTTTTTTTTAATTTCTCCTAGGATAAACACTTCCTAGTGTAAGACCTTTATTTTTATTTTCTCCTAGGATAAACGCTTCCTAGTCTGAGACCGTTTTGTTTTTATTTTCTCGTAGGATAAACGCTTCTTAGTTTGAGACCTTTATTTTTTATTTTTTTTTCTCCTAAGATAAACACTTCCTAATCTGAAACGTTATTTTTGTTTTCTCCTAGGAAAAACACTTTCTAATCTGAGACCGTTAATTTTTATTTTTCTCCTAAGATAAACAGTTTCTAGTCTGAGTTTATTTTTTTTCTTAATTCACATTTGCTAATAACTCACATAATTTTTCCAGTGAAATCTAGGGGAAATATTTTGTTTATTTCTTTTGTTTGTGATGGTTTTCAGATTTCTTCAAGCGAACTATGGATTTGAAATTCAAGAACAAAGTTTCAACTCTTTTCAGAATAATCAATCCCATGATAACTAGAATGAGCTTCTTAATTGCATGTAGCAACCTAATCTCCTAACACCTGCTTCTATTCAGCTACTGATCAACAAAACAAGCAGGCATTCAAGAACATTTTCAAATTGTCATTTTAAAGAGTGCCAAAAACTCACTCTAAGTGGCAACTTAAGCATCGAATTTCATTCAAGATCAAGATACTCACAAAAATCAAGGTGATTATCTCAAATTCAAGACTCAAGAGAAGTTGTATAGATAGAAGCTTGTACTTTTATTTTCCTTTTGACTATAAGCTTTCATTCTTTTTTATGTAAGGATAAGAGTCGCGACTTGGAGCCTCGATGGAACCTCACATAACTTCCAACTCATCTCCTTGACCTACACGTGACCTGATTCCCTTATAACCCAGGATATGTAGGATGTCCAAAACTAAGACTCGGTCGCACAAATTTTTCCTTAAATACAAGTTCGGTAAAAAGTTGTCACGTTATCTACTTCTTTGTCTGAAAACTCTTTGTGTTTCCAGTGAAAGAGGGGCAAACCGTAGACACTTCATTTTTTACCAAACTTAAGGTCTTACACCATTTTTAGAGCATAAATATTTTATAAAAATCTAAACTAAATATTTTGACATTTACCTTATTTTAGTAAGTTTATTTTAAAAGATTTGAAAATAACAAAAAATTATATATTGATTTAATAAAAAACTAGTGTTTCTTAATTATATTTTGAGATTAACTATTAAAATTTTCTTATATTTTATTAGTTCAAGATAGTAAGTTAATATTTTTATTATTATATTTTATATATAATTTAATTAAAAATAATTACTAACCTAAACTACCCCATTAACATCATTAATTCACCACTCCCTCACATCTTCCAACTATCCCTATACTACACCCCACACCCCCCAACCCCTACACGACACACGTACCACACACTACTAAACATCAGCAACACACCCTACATAGTAACACAAAAAACAATCTGCACACTACCAAAAAAAATACACACAGACGAAAAAGAAATATGCAAACAGACTACTACACACTCCACAGACTACCCAACTCCCTCAACAATCTAAAAAAAAACAATACACACACAACACAAAAAAAAGAAGAGAAAATCAACAAAAAGTGAGCAGAAAAGTTGGCCAAAAAAGAAAAAGGAAAAAAGAAAAGTACAAAAATACACAACAACATCAATCCAATACAACATTCACGGTTTCAAGTTCATTATTCCTAATTGTAGTATTTTTTTCTCGTGAAATAATTTTCACAAGAGGTAATATTTAATGTTTATTGTATGATTTGATTTTCATAATTATACAAAACTTGATTCCATTGTTACGAAGTTGTTCGAATTTTATGTATATTTCATTTTGATAATATAATGTTGAAATATAATTGTTTAAATCATACATATTTCTAAGTAATGAAGATTTTTAGAATGTTCACACTATTTACTCTAATATTTTACAACTGTTCTAAGAAAGACTCATTTCATGTTGAAGTAGCATATTAATTACTGATATTGGTGGCGAGTAATACATAGTACTTTCTTTTCTTTTACAACTAGTATTGTTCCTTTGGGTCAAATTCAATATACAAATATAATACATTTTTTGGGTTGGACAAAGCAAATATTGAAAAATAATTTCTTATGCTTGATTGTTGTTGTGTTATGATTGGAGATGTATGATTGATTGGTTACTCAAAATGGTGACATTAGAGTTAGAGACTAATTAATCTAGAAATTAATTGGATCATAGGTTGTAATTCAAAGAACAAAATTGAGGCTTAAGATAAATTCATCGTCTTAACCTTTAATATCGGGGTTGGTAGGCAAATATTAGAATATATTGAAGCTCTTAGCATTAAGACTTCTTTAAAGATAGAAATTTAGACATGTTAAAAATATTTGTTTTGATTAAGAATGTGACACATCTTTATTGAAACAGTTACAAGAAATTGAAGGATGCAATGACACACCTTGGTCAAATTATTTTAATAATTATTTTTATTAATTTAAATCAAGACGCATAGATAGAGATATAAACTTCAACAATTATTTTCAATTATTTGTAATACCAATTCAAACTAATCACAAATTCATAAAACTCAAATAATGAATTCAAAGCTCGAAACTTTTTAATGGCCAGCAATTTTGAATCCTTGCCGTTTTAATTTTAGAGATTTAGATCTCTGCTTGCGCACACTATTTCGTATAAATTTTGGGTCTTTATATTCTTCTCCTCGTTGCTTTTTGAGTGAAGATTGTGAAACATGGCGAAAATCGATTTGAAGATATGAATATTAGAGAGAGTTATTTGGATTGAAATTTTGAAGAAGAAAAAGAAAAAGAGAAAGTAGAGAAAGAGAGAGGTGGACAAATATTGATGAAGATAAAAAGCAGTAAGAAACAAAGAATTAATCAAACAAGTCCATAAGAGGAGCAGACAAAAAATATGATGAGAAAAAAAAATTAGAAGAGTATAAAGCATGGTGATGCTACAAATAGATAAGCGAAAACCTAATAATTAAACATAATGTACTTGTATTTTTCATCTCCACCACAGAAATAGTGTCCGATCTCTTCCTGCAAAACAAGAAACCATCGTTGAAATGTGCGTCCAGAATATGATAGAGAAAGCAAAACTGATTAAAATTGATAACATACCCCAACAACTCCTCCTCTGGTGCATATAAATTCTTTACCCAACATTTCATTAAACCATTTATCTGAATTCATATGGATAATAGAACATCTAAGAGACCCTGGTACTTTTATATCATCGTTGTTCCAATCGAAGTCATAGGATTCTGGCTCTGTTTAACAAGAAAATAAATCCATGTTTTCTTAATTCAAAAATTATTAACAAAAGATGGTACTCACCTACTGGTCCTGGAATTGGTAATTTTCTTCGCATGCCATCTATGCCAGCAATAATTATTGAAGCTAGACCCAAGTGTGGGTTTGCAGATCCATCAAATGTTTTCATTTCAAAATTGGTTACAACACCATTTGGAGCTCCAGGAGGGCAACAAGCTCTTACAGGTAACTCTTTAGATTCTATCCCCCAGCAAATGAATGATGAATTCCGTGACTTAGGTATTAAGCGGTCATAACTGTGGATTATTCATAAATTTTAAGATCAACATAATTAAATAGAAAATTCCATAACACAAAAATTTGATTAATTTACTACTGGAAACACCGGACAACAATACTTCAATAGCTTACATGTAACAATGACACATTATAAAATGGAAAAGGAAACATAGATAGGTGTGGCGATTTATTCCAACTAATTTGGGATTGAATTAATATTTAACCAAATATGAAAAGAACATGTTTTACATCCTCTTCAAGAATATAAAAAGTTTGTCTCAAACTAATTTATGAAAACAAAAAAAAAAACACACATTAATATATCACTAGTATATTCATATCAAGTTGTTTGGATAAACAAATATTGTTGAGTAAAAATAGATCCTTCACAATTCAAACTATTGGATTAAAAGATAAACTACTAATCTTTCATGAAAAGTTTTTTGTCACTCGAACTAATTAGGCTATTAAATATAACTACCCTCAAACTTGTAGTTGCAATTAGTTAAACTTATGTCATTGTTCAAATAGAGAAGATGGTCTTGTAGTGTCATCACAAACTATATTGAGACATTTGTATTAGACAAATTTGGTCATTTGAATGAATTGGCGCTTGAGAGATCAAAAGCACAAAGAAATGACACAAAGGAGCGCAGTTCATTAAGAGTTGAAACATTTTTACCTATTAGAGATAGGCATCGTAAATACACATAGGGAACGAAGATGATCTAATATCCCAGCCATGAATGATTCTCCGATCACGGACATCCCATACCTATTTGGCTCACCAGATGCCATAAAAATATTTTCTCCATTCTTAAACAAACTGATGTGTACATG
>JAJOOP010014933.1:0-11566 GCA_029582705.1 Solanum chacoense
CGGATTTTGATACGGTTGCTCTAAAATTTGGGTTAGACCCATTTCCCACTCAATTTGATCCCCTAAACAAGAATATGAAGTCGGATTTTTGAAAAACGAAACGGATTGTTTTTTTTATAGCTAAGCAAGTTTCCGGTAACTTCCGAAGCACATTTTTAAGAACTTTTTGGGTCATTTCACACCCTATCTGCTTTCTCAAGCCTCAACTCTCGCAGTGAGAGTGTAAATGGAAGTCCGGAGGGGGGTTGGTGCAGCAAGAAGGACGCTCTTGCTCATCCATGGGACTGCATCCTCCAGCCGGGTAGCTCTCACATCAGCTGAATAAGCCAGGTGCCCCATCTTTAAGATCATTTCCTGGGTAATCCTGACATGCTGGGAGGAGGTAGAGGCACTGGGGGCCTATGAAGAAGAAGAAGGAGCAGATGTACTTGAAGGCCTAGAGGCCGAAGTAAGCAAAGATGCCTCAACAAGTATAGAATCAAAATCTACTACTGGATAAGTATTTGTCGAAGCTGCTATCCTACTGTCGGCCTCCTATCGAGTGAACTCGGCCTCCATACTCCAAATGTCAGTGGAGGAAGATGGGGTAACCTCAATATCTCTCGCATCATCCCGAGTTACTCCAGCACGCCGGCACAACTCCGTGATCAGGATCGGGAATAACAAGGAGGTCTGACTCTGCTTGGCCCTCATGGCTCTCTTTCTCTATAAGGAGTCCAAGGTGGATGCTCCTCCGTGATATAATAGATCCAATGCAAGCCGCCTTAGGATGGCACATGATGGACTCGTTCTAGGATGGCATTGTGGTGCTTATAATGAAGCCAAACAAGAACCGAGCAGCAATGCTCATGTCTCTCTTCTATAAGGGGACCCCTCCCTCGATCCACATCAGGGTGGTATGAAAAGTCAATGGAGCCAGCCAGCCCTTTAAGTAATCCAAGGACTAAGTCACCGGCAAACCCTCATATGCTACTATAGCTCCAAGACCCCTTCCAAGTACTGTATTGATGTACTCGCTACTGCATCCAACTTCCATACCCCGGACCATGACTGATTTAACCCATCTAAACTCGCTGACCTTCTTGTTGCTCTTCGGAACCAATTCACCATATGCTGAATAAAACTCCTAGACCCATTAAGGAATATAGGGGCCTCAGGGCCTGGTGAACTGCTCAAACCGGTGGAAGTGGATGGTGTCTCTCACCCCGGAGTATTTTCCCTCAAGGCCTTTTGTAGACAAAAACTTCTCCTCGAGGATAGTTCACAATCCATCACCTTTTATCCAACTGAGAAGCCTTGGAAGAGGGACTACTAGTGGCACTGGAGCCACGAAAGCTGCTAGAGTTAGCACTGAACTTGCTGGGGTGGAAGTTGAAGGAACTCTAGCTGAGTCAGGGTGAGATCTAGCACGGATCTCAGCACGCCAGGACTGTAAAGGCTAGTTGTCCTCCAGCTTAGAGAATGATGTATGGGGATCCTCACTTTGGTTTTGTGCCTCGGAGCCTCAGATGCATGCATCTTGACTTTACTCTAACCTCCCGTTGGAGGCTCTGTTATTCTCTTTTTGGGTGGATTTGCACCCCCTTCATTTATCATAATACCCCGCGCTCTTTTGCGTGGTGGCTTGTCTATGTTTGTCCTTACCATATCTGCAAAACATCAGGAAAGATTGAAAACCAATTCAATCAGATGCACATAAAAATAGTTGCAGATAGACTCGCCGAACCGGTTGGCGAGTCGCCGAATCCCTTTGGCCAGTTAGATCAGGCTCGCCAAAAGGATTAGCTCAAAAATCTCAGAAAATTTGGCATATCGGTGATGGGAAGGCCTTTCAGCGAATCGCCAACAGGATTCGGTGAGCAAGGATTAGCCCACCGAAAGTTATAGTGCAAACATATATAGGGGCGCATGCAATGGGCGATCGAGAAGGACTTTTGGTGAGTAACCAAGTGTATTCGGGGACCTCAAGCTTCTCGCTGAATGTTACAAAACCAAAAATAAAATTTAGTATGAAATTAAAGGCGATATGGGGAACTTCGGTGAACCGCCGAGTGGTTCGGCAAGCTCGACCCAGCTCGCCAAACGAAACGTGCCTACTTTCAATCCATCTTTTCAAATTCAGCCCCGCAGCCCCAAAAACAAAATCAAAACATGCATTTATAAAATTAAACCAAAACCCATTACATCCATGCCCCTGGGATGTTCAGACTTCTCCTGGTTTTGCCAAATTTGGCCATTTGACAGTTTTTGCCCCTAAGAATGACGTTAACCGCTCCATCATTGGGCAAATTAGATCATTTGGCACAAATACGGGCTACTTAGACTCCACCCAACTAGAACCAGCAACATTCAAGCACAACCCCACAATTGTTTAACTCATTCTAAGGCATAAAATCTCGGGAAATCAATAATAAAGGTATTACAGGCAAAATATTCAAATTAACACAGTCATTCTAGCATACAAATACTATCAGACAGGCCTAGCACACATCACTAAGATAAAATCATTGAAAATGAGTACAAAATTGCTTAAATAAGATTCAGGGTTCGGAAAACCAACCTTAGATGCCGATTAAACAAGTCGAAATGCTAGCTGGCAAAGAAATCCACTCCAAACACACAATCAAAGACTCAAATATGGTAAAAAAATGCAAGAAATATAGAAATTACTTTATGGGTGTGAGTTTTGGAATGTTCAAAAGTGGGGGAAAGTGAAAGAGTTTGAAAGTTTAAACCTATGGCCTTTAAAAACTGTCAAGTTCTCGCCCATTCAATGACATTAGTCTTGCTCGCCAATCCACTCGGCGACCCGCTGAGTGGGCACTTAACTCAATGAGTTTTACAGGACCTCCAGTTAATGTGGGGGTCCAAACAACAGACTAGATCGTGATCGCTAAAATGGTCGATGATTTGCCAAGTTGCTCCTGGGCTCACCGAGTTTTACC
The DNA here is from genome assembly GCA_029582705.1 of Solanum chacoense. Taxonomy (NCBI): domain Eukaryota; kingdom Viridiplantae; phylum Streptophyta; class Magnoliopsida; order Solanales; family Solanaceae; genus Solanum; species Solanum chacoense. The sequence continues at coordinate 2,946 of JAJOOP010014933.1, forward strand.
GACTACAATTCCAAATTTTCTTGAGTCTAACGGTGGTCTATGTCGGGTTCGCCGACCTCTTCGACAATGCGGCGACTGGGCTCTTGGCTCGCGAACATGCACTTTTCAAATACTGTCCACAATTTGACCTACACAATCAACAAACCATTCTTTCAACTTTAAAAGAAAGAAAATAAAAAGTTGGGTTGCCTCCAAAACAATGCCTTAGTTAACATCGCGGCACGATGCAAGTCCACACTCAAATCTGATTCTTGGGGTTGGCCATAATATCACTAGGCAAACCCCCTTATTATCTCGGGTTTAAATGAGATGAGATATGATGCATTTGGATCCTCCAATTGCTTGATCGATATTGAATGGGAGGTAACTGTCTGGCTAATGGTTGACACAACTTCTTTCATTTCTTTCAAAATCTTATGAGGCCACTCAACTTTGTTATGGATACGAGAAAACATATCCTCCGACTGACCTCCCTCAGAATCCTTTGTCTTTTGGCGCTCATGGGGAGGAACATATGTGTCCTTCTCCCCTTCTCTCTCTTTCCAAGTGGGATTATGATCCCTCCACTCTCGATCACGATCCTTCCAACCCTCCTCCCTATTCCAACCTTGGTTACCACACTGTCTCGGGTAGTTTGAACGATAACCATCACCTTAGTAGGCTAGAAAATTCACCTCTTCATTATATAAAGCCTCAAACTTGGCCTCATCTAGATTAATGAACCCGACACCCACGTCATTGACACCTCGAGCACCCGCTCCCATGACATTTTTGGACAAAATGTCAAGTTATGTCATGATCTTGGCCATGTTCTGGTCCCTCTCTTGGTCTTTCTCCATCTGCTCTATGGTTAATTTAAACGTAAGAAAGGAGACCTGGTCTTCACAGGTGTACCACGCCCTATTGATTGTGCTCCTTCCATCCAAGAGTTGAGCTGCTATCACATAAGGTTGCTACATCAAACCTCCAGGAGAAAGTTGGTCAACAACACTCTTGTTTACCGAGTCAAGGCTCCAATAAAAATACTGCAGCAACACATTGTCAGGCAAGACATGAATTGGGCGTTGGAGCACCAACTTTTTGATTCGTACCCAAGTTTCCCTAGAACAACAACAAGCATCAATTAAGAACAGCCTACGTTGTAGTCCATTCACTCTCTCGAGCAGAATGTGTGGAAAAGAGTTTAGGATTCACTCTCTTGAGCTGAACCCATCACAGTCCAATACACACAGACCATCAACTCAGTAATCTTTGTTTTAAACCTCTCGCTTGAGCAATCCGAAAACACGAAGGTAGAATTTCATTTGTAACTACAACACTTTAAATTAAACCAAAATTACTGATTGAAATAACTTTTAAGCAGCATTTAAACTATCAATTAACAATACCCATAAGATAATCAACCCATAATCACGCCCCAATAATTGGGGTTTTAGCTACTCATCATAAAAAGATAGTAATCATTGCGAAATTATGTTTCCATCAGCTAGGTAATATTAATCTCTTCTTTACAAAGGTCCAAATTGAAGAATATCAAACACCTACTTCCAATTTCTCAAAAATGGAAAACTTCAACACCTCAAAGCTAAGGAAAAGTTTTGTCTCAATACTCACAGTTCAAAACTCAAAAATTACTATAATGAATGTTCAGAATAAAATTTGATACTAAACATATTGTTAGAAAATGTATTTATAGTCACAAAAAATATACTACGAAGGACCATTCGGCGCAGTAAGTCGGGATCGCCGAACCACTCGGCGATCTGCTCTTTGGTGAATTCCCTCGACTTTTTACTTTGGCCTTCAGCATCCTCAAGTTCTGTAACTTTGGGCGATCTAGCACTACATCGCGGAACCGTTCGGCTACACGCCGACTGCTCCATTCTATCGCCGACTTGATTTTCTCCTTCCGGGCTTGGCACACTGAAACTTTAGGTGAGACCATAGCCATTCGGTGACTCGCCTAACTGGTTAGGTGATCAACATACCTTCTTTTCTTCGTTCTTTCAGCTTCTTTGTTCCCTTTTTGCTCATTAGTGTCGAAGATTTGTTCCTCAATCCAAATACCTAGAAATCAAGGATTTACATCAGTTATTTGCAGAAAATAAGCATTTGAGGACACTAAATCTATTAGAATTTTCCCTAAATGATTCTAAATTGTGGTCTCATTAGGGACTTAATGGAATGAGTACTTTAGTAAGAGTTATTACCTTGGACTCAAACTAAATCAGAGGAAAAGAGATGAGGGTATCTAATAATCATATCCTCCCCAGCTTCCTAAGTTCCGTTCTAAAAAATTTGATTTCTCCATAAAGCATTGACTGATGCAACCTCTTTGGTTCTCAACTTGCAAACCTGACAATCAAGAATGTGAATGAGAATCTCCTCATAAGATAGTTTGTTCTTGATACCAAGATTCATAGTAGGTGCAAAAGTGAAGGATCACTCAAACACTTCTGTAGCATAGAAATGTGAAATAACGGATATACTGCTGCAAATTGTTGTGGTAGCTCCAACTCATAAGCTACATTATCAATCCTATTTTATATCATGTAAGGACCAATATATAGGGATTGAGCTCCCCTTTGTTATAGCTATTATTGTATGAAAACTCTATAATAGGCAAATGGTCATCCTAATTTTCATTTAAATCTAATACACATGATCTCAACATATCCTCTAAGGTTTGAATAGCGCACTGTGCTTGACCATCTATCTGAGGATGAAAAGTAGTACTAAGGTTTACCTTTGAAACAAAACCTTTCTAAAAAGACTTCCACAACTGAGCACTGAATTGTGCACTGATATGTGAAATAATGGAAAATGGGACTCGACGAAATCGGACATTCTCATGGATGTATCAACTGACATAATTTTCTGTTGAATTTGTAGTCTTCACTGGTAAGAAATGGGTTGATTTATCCATTTAGCCTACAATCACCCAAATCAAATCATACTGCCTGCAAGATCATAGTAAGACAATAATGAAATCCATATAAATTCTCTCCCACTTCCACACTAGAAGGACTATGTTCTGAGCCAACACACATGGCCTTTGGTGTTTAACCTTGATTTGTTGGCAATTTAGGCATTTAGCAACAAATTCTGCAATACAACTCTTCATACTATTCCACCAATAGACTTCTCTCAAGTGTACGTCTTTATTGAACCCAAATGGATTGAATATCTGGAACTACTAGCTTATGCCACGATCCTCTCTTGGAGCTCACCAACCAAGATCACACAATCTACCTTGATATCTCAACCCACAATCTTCCCCTTATTCAATATCCATCACCTTCTCTTATGAACATTTGCCTTTAGTTCAAGTAAGATGGGGTCTTTGTCTTTCTTTTACTTCACTTTTGAAACTAATTATAATTCATCCCCATTCATCACAACAACTCCACCTTCACTAGAACCTAACAAACGGACACCCAAATGTGCAAGTCTGCAAACATTCTTAGTCGACTCTTTCTTACCTTCCTTGATATGAGTAGTACTCCCTATGGACAATCTACTCAAGGAATCCACACCACCATTAGCCTTACGTGGGTGGTATAGGATACTCATGTCATAATCCTTGAGTAACTCTAACCACCTCCATTGTTTGAGATTAAGCTCCTTCGAATGAAAACATACTGGAGGCACTTGTGGTTGGTGTCACTATAGATATAGTGACACCATATCTTGAGAGTAAAAACTACTACTGCCAACTCAAGATATTGATTTATCTAGCTCCTCTAGTGAATGTTATGTTTCCTTGAGGTATAGGCTATGAGCATACCATTTTTCATCAACACACAACCAAGCCCCGCTATGGATGCATCACAAAGATGACAAAATCTATGTACCCTCTAGTAGGGTCAACTCCAAAGAAGTAGTTAACCGAGTTTTCAATTCCCAAAAGCTTTGCTCAAAAGTTTCAAACCATTGAAACTTAGCTTTTATCTGAGTCAACTAAGTCAATAGGGATGAACTAAATGATAACCCCTTTGACAAACCTTATGTTGTAACCTAAAAACCCTAAGAAGCTCTTTATATCAGTTGGGGATGTGGATTTTCGCCAATTCCACACTTCTTCACTTTTTTTAGTGTCCACTGAAATTGCTTTCACAGACACAACGTGGCATAAAAATGGCACTGACTTAAGGTAAAACTCACACTTAGAAAACTTGGCATATAAATCTTGATCTATTAGAGTTTGGAGGATTATTAAAAGATGGTTGGCATGATCCTCTTAATTCGTTAAGTAGATTAGGATGTCGTCAATGAATATAATAACAAACATATCCAGATATAGCTTAAATACTCTGTTCATGAGATCCATGAATGTTGTAGGACTGTCAGTCCTGAAAGTAATCTTTGTGATGTCATTTTTTCTCACTTTCAACTGATGATAGCCTCCAGATCTGGGGTCTTTCTTAGAGAAGCAAGTGGCACCCAAAAGTTGGTCGAAAAGGTCATCGATTCTCGGAACAGAATACTTATCCTTTATGATGACCTTGTTTAACTAGTGGTAGTCTATACAGATACTAATGGAACCATCCTTCTTTCTCTCAAATTGTCACGACCCACGAGTACCTCCTTGACGTAACACAACATACTTGACCCCGAAGGGGTCTCATACAAGTTGTTAGCATAATCATAAACATAAGACAAATAAATGATGCGGAATTTAAAACTTTTACAATCAAAGTCTTTCATTTAATATCAAAAAGTAGGAGTCTAGACATCATCTCAATGAACCGTCTACTACAATAGAATGTTAAATAAGGGTCACAACCCTTTACAGCATAGTCTCTAAAAGAAAAGTACGATAGAAACCAAAACGAATAATTCTTGTCCTCAAACCATGAGGACTCACCAAGCGTGGAGAATAGTCGATCCAAGCTCTACTTGAAAGAAGAAATATACCTCCACGGCCGGAACCTACACTTATAAAAAAGTAGAAAATATAGGTTAGCATAAATAATGTACTAAGCATGGAAGCCATGCATAGAAAATCCTTAAAAACATGCATAAAAGGGACGTTTAGTTGAAACCATGCATTTATAAAGTTTAAAATCCATCATGCACATTTGTGAAGGAAACATATGTCAAACCATGTCGGAAGAAACCCAAATCTATACCAGTGCAATGCAAATGCAAGATCCCATAACCCTACCAAATGCTAACTACCACTTTTAGGTCACCAACATCATACATATCTTACCTTGACTTCATCATTAGCCATCATTCATAAACAAGGAAACATTCATGTTCAAAACTTATAATAAATGAAGTCACCATAATCAACAATCCATATCATACATACATAATTCACATATCTTCGTAGTATAAGGAAACCACTCTCTAACCCCTTTCCAAAGCCCACTTGTGCAATGCATAAATGTAGTCCCATACCCCTACTCATACGAAGTACAACTTCTTGGGAAGTCATAGGTGTAGTTCATATTCTTATCATATTCATATTCTTATCATATAAGGAAATATAGCCTGAACCGACATAGAACATGTGAGCTACAAGGAATCTGGTGTCATACCCCCACACCGAAAAGAGGTGTCGTACTTGCCTAAGGTAGAACTCATATATTAGCTTTTAGGTGGATCCACTAGCTAAGGACCTATGTGGGCACATAGTTATGGGATAAGGAGATTTCTACTAGAAACCCAAACTTTCTAATGTAAAAGGTTTCCATCTCATGAGATAACTTACTTTGGGAAGCCAAACTTTCTAACTTAAAAGCTTCCATATTTTCATAACCAGTCGGTGCTAAGCATAATTCCCTTTACAATTCATGTTAAGTCTTTACTTAAGATCATGTTCATACAAGAGTGCACTAGGCACTCAAACCAACATGGTATCATAATAGCTCATGGATTCGTTAGGTGAGAATGTCCTTTCAACCTTAGAATCATCAATATGTGAGTAAACCTTTCACATCATATTCATAGTGTGTTCATGAGAATAGCCTTTAATTCAACACAACAATACTATCATAATCATAGACATTTCATACATAGTCATCTGTAAGTGTAGGGGGAAAATGATCTTACAATAATACCACAATTACAGAATGATCATAGGATCTTCACTTTTTAAGTGAATCATAAGCACATACACAATTCTCATAAAGATGTACAAACCCTCATACTTTGCCCTTCAAGGGACATGAATCACAATCAACCAAAACATCAACAATTACTACATAACATGAGAGGAATTTCATGATTCAATAACTAACTTAATATACACATAATCAATTGACATACTTCTAATATCAATCATCCCACATCAACAATTCATAGTTTAGCAATATGGGGAAATCATGGGTCCATGGGGAAGTTTAATCATAACTCAACAATACTCCATCAATCCAACCATATTTCATCATAAACAACCATAACAAACCATAAATAAAAAATTGAAAATGTTTCGGAAAGAGACCCATGAGAGAGATTGAAACCCTAGGTTTTTGGGGAAATTGAAATCTTAAAAACAGAGTTTTGAGGGGACTCTATGGGTGGAAACTACCCATAAATGAAAAACCACCATACCTTCATTAAGAATCCCCATGCAATTTGAGGAAGAGCCCTTGAAATCCACAAACCCTAGCTATAGTTGCTCCTTTCTTCTTCCTTGAGTTTTAGATAGAGAAATATTGAGAGGAAGAAATATATTGGTTTGATTTGGGTGTTTGAGTATAATGACTTGTTTTGGGTGAATTTGTACTTAAAATGACTTATATAGTACCCCTAAAAATACCCAAAATGACCTCACTTTAGTTGGACGAAAATAGGAAATGACTTTACTAGCCCTCATTTAATGACCACGCCTAGGTGTCACGAGCTACCTTCACGAGCTGTGGTGTGGACCACGACCCATGGTTCTGTTCGTGTAGTTGGGGCAGGGGCTTGGCAATTGGTACCACAAGCTTATAAGCCTAGGTCACCTTCACGAAGGGCTCCACCAGCTGTGGCCAATACAACGAGATGTGGTCCCTTCTGTGAAGTTGAGGCAGTAGCTAGGCTACTTTGTGCCTCTAGCGACCATGCCTAAGTCATCCTCACGAATAGCTTCACAAGTCGTGGTCCCTTCCGTGAAGTTGAGGTGGCTAGGATTTTTGGTAGCCATTTTTCCATGGCCAAGGAAGGTTCATGAGCCCCTTCACGAGCCGTGGTGAGGACCATGATCCGTGGTCCCACTCGTGAAGGGTGAGGTAGTGTGCTCGAGATAGGGGCAGCCCTGGTCTTTGGCTTTAGCTTTAGCCCTTTACCTTGGCACTTGCCTCTTAGCCTTGACTCTTATAACTCTCATTTCAACCATAAATAGTCTTTTAATACACGGATAGTCATTTTAGGACTTTTAACACTTACTTTAGGCTCTAGTTTAACCTACTATTTTATTTCGGGGTATTACATTATCTCCCCCATGGAAAAATTCATCCTCGAATAACAATTTAGATACCTTATGGAAATAAAGACTCATGACTAGCAGCCCATGGTTCATGCAACATAAAAAGAATGTATAATTCAAAGGAGGAAACACCAACTCCATCTTAAGACTTAATCAATGCAATCACAAGGAAGTAGGAGCTATATCCACGACCCATTATGCACATAACTCAATATTTCACATAAACATAGGAGGAACTACCTTCTCCAACTCAAACAAGCTCAACACAACTGTAGGGAGCCAATATGTCATTTCATCACAAGCATAACTAAGCATGTTCATTAAATCATCTCATAAGTGAAGTATGCCATCATCGTAATAAAATGCAAATCAACATTAGGAACATATAAATCATGAAAACTCAACTTATGCTAAAATATGAATTCTCACAAGAACATGCATATCATGAGGGAAAATCATGAAGGACACACATGGCACACATGACTCCCAAAACACCAAACTCTAAAGAACTACTTACCTCAAGCTTGGATAGGGGTAGAAGGAAAAAGATGAGGATAGCGGGACATCATATCGGCCTTGGTCTCCCATGTAGCATCCTCAACTAAGTGATTCATCCACAACACTTTTACGGAAGCTACTTCCTTGTTTCTCAACCTCTTAACTTACCGGTCTAAAATCTCTGTCGGAACCTCTTCGTAAGAAGGACTCTCAACAACTCCCAATCCCTCTAAAGGAATGATGGATACTGGATCACCATTACATTTCTTAAGCATGGAAACATGGGATGTCGGGTGAACCAGAGCCAATTCATTTGGCAACTCTAATTCATAGGCAACTTTCCCAATATGTTTCAAGATTTGAAATGGGCCCGCATATAGGGGACTAAGTTTCCCCTTCTTACCAAACCTTATCACACCCTTCATAGGTGAGATATTCAAGTAGATCCAATCACCAACATCAAATTCTAGATCCCTTCTTCTAACATCGGCATAAGATTTTTGCCGACTTTGGGCCGTCTTCAACCTCTCTCTAATAAGTAAAACTTTTTCAATGGCCTCATACACTAGTTCGGGACCAATTAGAGCAATTTCACATACATCAAACTAGCCAAATCTACATCTCCTACCATAAAATACTTCAAAAGGAGGAATGTCAATACTTGAATGGTAACTATTACTGTAGGCAAACTCTATCAGTGGAA
>JAJOOP010014934.1:0-12785 GCA_029582705.1 Solanum chacoense
AAGTGGTGCTCTTCGTCCGACATCGTTTTGATCTTTGACGGTTCGCCGGTGGAGAGGAATAAGGAGAAGGAGAAATTTGGGACTACTGGGACTTGCTTGCCTATTTCTTTTCGTATATATATATGATATAAAATGATGCGTTCAAGTGACGCTGTCGTATTAACGCTCAAATTTTGGAATTTTCATCCTTATCCACTTTTTCACCGTCCCACGCGTGCTCACCCCAAGTCCATTTTTTTTTATAATAAAATAATATTGTACGTATAATAAAATCTATCTAAATTAATATTATTGAAATTATTACTGTATTATTTTTCGATAGATTAATAGTATTTATTATTTTCAAGAGTGTTTTCAAGATTCAATGAAGATTAATTTTGATTACATCATTAGGGAGATGAAGTCTCAAGGAATTTAAATGAACCTTTTGTGAAAAATCATATTCGTGAATTTGAGATCATGATTAATAATCTCAGCTATCACAACAAAATGGATGTTAATAGCATGTTAGATTACTTGGGTAAAAATGATACGTGTTTAGATGTCCAAAGCTTTGAAGAAACTGTGGATACCATCGAGAAAACAATGTTGATGATGAAGTTGAAGTTGATGCAATACCTTTGAAACAAGTTTCGCAAAAGGAAGCGCTTATTACGTCTATAACTCTTCACAATTTTTTTAAGTAGTTCAAGAAGACAATATCAGAACTTTTGGATGAAATAAAAAAAAGTTAGAGATAGCTTCAACTAGATTTAAATTTTAACAAAAAAAAACACTAGAATCATATTTCACTAAATTATCTTAGATATTGTAGAGGATTATTAATTTGTGATATTAATGAGACTATATATTTATATAGGGATCTTTCGAGAATATATTATCTTATTATCTTATCGAAATAGGTGAATTTTTTTCATACTGATGACCCAAAATCGATCCCCTCATTGCCATAGATTTGAAGGCTATTATATAGTGCTCACCATTCACCACAGAGCGCTCACCCAGAGCGTAGAGAGTGTAGCTGAGGTTGTAGCAGCAACGCTATTGGTTATCCTAGAGTTTCCAAAAGAACAAAAAATGGATATATGACAAATATTTGGGTCTTGCAACAAACAATTTTTCTACTTCTATTTCTTTTCTTTTTTTAACTTCTTTCCAACTGGCCAAACACCTTGATTTTTTCATTATTGTTTTCTTTAAAATAAGTGTTTTTGACCTTGCAAAACTAATGTCAAACCGGCGATAAGTGTACTAACAAATAACAATGATGTTCAAGTTAGAGCGCAGGTAGCTAATTAGTGTACAAAGCTAGACACGCTCTTATCTAAAGCCTTTTCAATAAGATTTCTTAAATGATTTCAACCATAAACCATAAAGTCCTTATCTTTTTGGTGCTTTGATCAAGAATTCTAGATGACAATATCATTGAGCAATAATTCACCTTTCTCTATCAAGAAAACCAAGATTTAAAATTTTCATTCACATTTTTTGAGCAAGATCAAGTTATGCCAATGGCAAAACAATTGTGTTCAATAATAATCTTAGTACCTCTCAACTAATGATCTAATATGTTGGATGTAAACAAAAGATCACAATGCACAAACAATTAATGAGAGGGCTAAAATGCCTTAGTAAATATATGAACATGCACATTGCTTTCTCTATAAAATGAATATACCAGTGAATTAAGGACCATTATTCTCTTTTGAAATTTTTACTTTTTTGCTCTTAGTCGAAGCCTCAAAACTCTTCAACTTTAACAGCATCAAAAGGCATTTCATATGCAACTTTTGACCTTGATTTCTTCACTCCAGCATTGAACCACACCTTATCAGACTTGTAGCTCTCAACGTTGATACTCGTGACTTTGACCCATACCAACACCTTGGTCTTCATTCCATCTACTCCAGTGAGCTTTCCCCTTGACAGAGTTCCCTTAACGCGAGTAGCATATCTCATAACAGATGAATCCTTGAAGCAGACCTCACAGGCTGATGGTAGGTAGACAATGAGCTTTGCATTTGACTCATCGAATTCATAGCATGTTATGTTTTGGGGAAAAAGACCAGAAGGCAGGTTGTATTCTCGTAGGAGATCTGGCAAAGATTTTGGAGGTTTGCCTAGCACATCACAGAATTATTTGCATCAGATTAGGGAGCTATAGGTAGCGGAGAAATTGAACAAAAATGTGTATGAACTAACTTTGCATCCTTTAGATACAATCATCAGTTCCAAGGGACAACTGTTAGGAGCGCCTAGTACCCATATTCCACTTCCCTTTAATGACAATGCTATCATTAGGGATGTGCATTATACAAAAACAACATGTCCAGTGTAATCCCATTAGTGTGGTCTGGGGAGGGTCGGATGTATGCAAACCTTACCCCATTTTTATGGAGTAGAGAGGCTGTTTCAAGTAGATTGTATGTGAATTATGTACCCCAAAACCTGTACAGGTCTCAGACCCCTTTAGGATTCAGCTAGAAGTTATAATGTGGCACAGATGTTAGCTGGAGTAAGCTTTCTAGAAAACAGCAATATGCTGCAACAATTTCATGACGGCTATTTCCATTGTATGAATCAACATGTTGACACTACACCCACGCTAGAAAACAGCAATATGCTGCAACAATCTCAGACCAGATTGTTCTACGAATTGATAACTTGACATGACATTGTTTATTTTTTTTGAGGAATGGAGCGAAAAGAGTAACAGTAGTGACTATTTATTTCTAAATATGCAGAGGCAAATAGAAGTGGTCACTAGACTTTCCTACTTACTCCTACCAGAGAAAAGAAGTTGTTTTCTTTCAGATTCAATCATTCTCATGATAGCCGAAGACTTGAGTTGAGAAAAACTATATGAACACATTAAATTATAGGCAGACAGAAAATGCAAAGTTGATTGAAGTAGATGCATACCTTTTAACTTGTTGAAAATCCATTTTGCCTTTTCTTCAACAGTGTTCGACAGATTCTGAAACATGTGAAATCAAGCAGAGTGATGAAGTGGAAACTTACAAGTTTATATACATATATGTAATTAGAACAAACTGAATTGTCAAAAACTCTCAATTAACAGATCAAGGTTTTCAATATTTGAACCGACTTAGACTTTTATGTGATCAAACAGACACCAATAGTATCAAATCTTAAAAGGGAGGAGGCTATTATTCTCGCCTAGATCCCATCTCTAGATCAAAACTGGAACTGACTTCCACAATCTACTACCATAGCACTAATCTCTTCTCCCTGTCCTTTCACAGAGTGCCCAGAATTTTTACATATGCAATTATACAAATCACAAATGTGCAGTGACCACAATTTCTTAATTCCAAACTTCAAATCAAAAGAAATTGCAAATCGTACAGTGGCATTGCAGAATTGACAGAACCATAAATGCACAGAGAAGAAGAAAACAAAAATAATTGAGAAAAGAAAGAGGAAGAAGCATACGGATAGGTCATTAGAGATATTAGAGATCTCTTGTTTGGCTTTCTTCGAAACCCAGAATGTACTTGATTTCAAGCTCACTACTGTTGTCAGTGCTTTCTCCATTCCAATTCTGTAACAACACTCAGAGCTGACAAGGAAGAAAGAAAATGCTGTATATATATCTGTTTCTGTGGATGTGAATTTGGGTTGCTTGTTTATGTATCACTGCTGTCATGTTCACACAACTCATCTTTTATCACCACTTATCACTCACTACTACCAAAAATAACGGCGCTACAATCAGAAAAAAGAACGATTCTAATGTGAGGCTACATTTTAAAAAAATATTTGAAATTTGAAATTTAGAAGTTTGAAAAAAAAAGTTGAAAAATGATTTTTGAAAATTAGGCATGTGTTTAGATGTCAATATATTTGTAAAATTGAATTCTCAATTATTGTCAAGTGTTATCAACAACTAAACGAGTTGAGTTAAATGGAGAAGTACGTTAATGCAACTTTCCTTCCTAGTTAATTTACCGTGTTATTGTGTGACCAACTTTGAAAGACTGACGAGAGGGAGTTGCTCCGATGGTAAGCACCCGTCACTTCCAACCCAAAGGTTGCGAGTTTGAGTCACCAAGGGAGCAAAAGGGGTGGGACCTCCTAGGGAGGGTAAAAAAAAAAAAAAACTTTAAAAGACTGGTTTTACCGGATGGAAAATGAACAATTAAAAGAAGATGGTGTTGAAGGAAAATATTGTGTATTAAAGAAATTAGAAGTGTCGCAAAATAAATTCGCTAATTAAAAAATATATAATTCAAGTCGAAAAATTCAGCATTGTTTCTATTTATTTTGGGGTGGGGTAGGTACATGAATTGTGTTCTTATCTTTATTTAGGTGGCAAATAGCAATCATGTGATTTTGCCTTAAATCTAATTAGGCAATCATGTGGAGTGTTTAGCATCTATTTGAAAAGTCATGTGATGGTGGATGCCCACTCAAATAATTTAAAATCATCTCTATTTCTTTGCTTCCAAGGCCATGTTAGTAGTTAACCCATCATTATGCTTGGATTTTTTTAAAAAATAAAATGATTGATTTTGTAAAAAACATTTTAAGGAAATGATTTTATGTTTAGATTAGAATTTACATTGTACATTATCAAAGTTTCTCTATTGAAAAGTTAGAAGAGTTAAATAGGGAAAAATGAGAGATCATAGTAGTTGCTCAAAACACAGGAGCAAAACCTTAAGCAGAAAGCAACATGATATTTGCTTAAGACAGAAACAAAGTGTATTATTACAAGTACTAGACCACAGATAGACATAGAGTACCATTACACAAACCAAGTATGTCTTTAGACTAGAAAAAATATATATATCCATCACTGTAATTGCAAAGAAGATGTGCAGTATGACAGAAAGCTCTGACTTGATTTAAGGCAAGAAGAGGTGAAACACAACAGATGTAGCAAATCTCATCGACATTCTCCTTTTCGGAATGTGGTTCCTTCAAACATATTTCATCTTCAGCCTCTGGGAAATGGACTTATGCCTTCACTTTTTCTTGCTTCATAAGTTGTATGAATTCTCCAAATACTGCCCACATAAACGAAAGGATACAATGAGATTTTTTGCATAATTATGGCTTTATTCAGGCAGCTGCTCTCAGATACAAGCAAATTAATCAAAATATAGTTGTTCTTCAGAAATTTTCTTTTGTAGAATTGATTGGCCATGTGACATCATTATTCTCAAGATTGTACTTATCGTTTACACAAATAGTAGACAGCAATGGTAGAAATATACAACTAAAGACAAATTGGCCGAGGTTTGTTGTATACAAGGACAAGGAGGATCGAGTTAGGATAAGTTTACCAGGATCTGAATCATGAGGCCCTGGAGATGCTTCGGGGTGGTATTGAAGTGACATCAGCTTCATTTTAGAGGAGGCAAGACCAGCACAACTTCCATCATTCAAATTTACATGAGTCACCTCTACACCATCTGGGAGAGACTCAGGGTCAACAGCGTAGTTATGATTCTGCATATGGAAGATTATAAAATGTTCAAAAATATCATTTATAAGTGAACACACAAGCTACTCATTTTAAGTACAAACAGCTCTATTTAGTAGGCGCTTGGACATGCAATTTGGAGTTTTCACTTGAAATCAGTGTTTGTACGAACTTTGAACAAAATTCAACTTCAACTTGAATTTTGATTTGGGGTCTGGGGAGGAGGTGTGTACGCAAACCTTAACCCCACCTACCTTGTGAAGGCAGAGAGGTTGTTTCAGAGAGACTCGGGCTCAAGTAAAACAATTCAAAACAGGTTTGAAAAGGAAATACAGTAACGCATATAATCACAAGCATTTATCCATAATAGGAGCATGAAAATATGTGATTTGCTAATGCAGTTTCTTAGGATATTCTGATACTTGTTTCTGAAATATGGTTTGCTGCTTATTTGGTAAGATTGTAAGAATTGGGGAAGTTTTGATAGTCTTCACAAATTGTGGATTTTCATGTTTATGAGAAAAAGTAAAACTTTTGAGATACAAATTGCCTGTCCAAAAACAAAACTTCAACTTGAAATCATCTTGAGTTCAAATCATGGCCAAACAGGCCCTTAAACTAAGAAAGGAGACTCATTATTACGCACAGACCGTAATACTTGAAGGGAAGTAAACATTGATGAACTGAATTTGGAAATCAACATGATAACAATCAAGCAAAAGTTCTCTATTGCACATACCTGGGCACTGATCTCAACACATCCGTTTCGAAGGTTTCGAACTGGATGGTTTCCTCCGTGGTGACCGAATTTCATTTTGAATGTCTTACCCCCCAATGCTTGACCAAGCAACTGGTGACCCATACATATACCAAAAACAGGAACTTTTCCAATAAGTTCTTTTACCGCTTCAACTGCATAAGGAACTGCAGAGGGATCTCCTGGCCCATTGCTGAAAAGAACCCCATCAGGTTTCATCTTTAGGGTTTCAGATGCTGGCCATGTTGAAGGAACAACAGTGATTTTACAGCCATAGGATGCTAAGCGCCGAAGTATATTATGCTTGATTCCAAAATCATATGCAACAACCTTCATCCAACGGAAAGGGCAAAAAGTAATTAGTCTTCTAACTGAAACAATGTTCTTTGCGGAATCTAAAAACTCTAACAATACTGACATTGAAAGTTTCTTTATTTCTTCCATTGTCATTGAACTCCCAATCTGAGCCTGTTCTATCAATCCATTGGTAAGGAGATTTGCATGAAACGCCACTGATTAGATCCACACCTACACAACGTAATACATTAATAATAGAACTCTTAAATTTTCCCAGAAATTCCAAATGTTTCGCTTCATTTGGAATTTATGAAGATGGAGTTTTGTTTGATTATACTTTTTGCAAAGGAGAGAAGATAGCACATTATTTGGAATTTATGAAGATGGAGTTGGAAAACAGGTTTGGAATACTTCTCAAAATTTGGAATCCAACTCCAACTTGGATTTGAAAATTTTATAAACGAGCACTGAGTTTGAAATAGAGCAAAGAATTATTCCTAAAAAAGTAAATAATTCTCATGGTCAAACGGCCAGTAACTTACCCACAATGTCCCATGTACGGGACATTTCAAGAAGTTCTTCGTCACTTTTTGAATTTTCTGTGCTCAAGACTCCTATGAGGCTTCCGTCTTCTCTTAATCTTCGTGTAATTGCGCGTGTGTCAACATCATCTGTTGCATGGTAAAGTGGTTAAAATATCATAGAATTTGAATTCCACAGTTTCAAATGGAAATGACAAGTGGCCTTGTATAGGACACACATAGACTTACATATACCCATGATGTTCCTTTCAGCCAAATAGTCACCCAGTGTCTCTGTGCATCTCCAATTTGAGGTGCTGAGAAAAATATACAACAGGTTAATCCAGGGGTGTAAATGAGCAGGTTAGGCTGAATTTGGGCGGATCAAAATGGTTGAGTTACTAAATGGGTGGGTTGTTGACTTGCCCAAAAGAAAGAAGGTCAAGACCCAACTCACTCAATTCTTACCAAGTTTTAATTTCTTTTGTTTTCTCTTTTGTAAGCTTTTAGTTCCTAATAAAACTATATTTCTTCTTTATCAGCCCAGTCTTTTGATGGGCTGAAAGAGCTTAGCTAATAAATGGGGTCATGGTTAATTTTCCCATCCCTAGGTTAAACTATAAACACCATACTGTTTGAAGACTGATCTGAAAAGCAGGGCACAGTGACCAAACCTGATACTTAAACTTCTAATGACTAATCCTGCAAGAAAGCACTGCATCGATTCTTCATCGTCTGCCCAGATAAATTTTCAAAACAGTCAAAGATTATTCAAACAAAAATAACAATTAGTCATGAAACAAAAATACTAAACGCACCAAAATTGATCCCAGTATTCCCGATGTGAGGGTTAGTCATTAAGACAAACTGGCCCGCATAACTAGGATCTGTAATTATCTCCTGGTACCTGTAATATCAGGAAATAGAAATATCTCATAAAAAAGACACTCAAGAGAATCTGAAAAAGAAAAAAAACAGTGGCAAGTAGAAAGAGATGAAAGCAGAGAGGAAATAAATTCATTTTTTCCTGCATTCTCTGAATAACTCTATGAGAGAAATCAAGCATCCAAATTATAGGTAGCGGAGATAATATATGCTTGGGATTTACAATGTCAACTGTCCGTCCTTTCTACATTATTTCCCTTTTCACAGGCATTTAGAGACTTCTTTCATTTTCCAAAACGACTCAACTTTGTGGTGTAAGATTCAAAATTTAGATTCCTCTAAATTTAGCAAATATATCCCTGAAAAGAAGTTCTCCAAAGAGATAGGAGGTAGATCAGATATTCGATACAAGGTTGGAGTGGCCTCCATGGTGGACAAAATGAGAGAGGTGAGGTTGAGACAGTTCGAGCATGAGAAGCGGAGGAGCACAGATGTCCCAGCTCAAAGCTCCACTAGAATTTGGTCTGTACAGAGGCTACACAGATCGAAGGGAAAGAAATGTTCTTCAACAGCAAGCAAGAAATATAGTTACGGACTAATTTATTAATTGAGCTGAAGTGATTGTCAATGATCTTATAGAAATAAATTTAATGGATTCACAGCTTAAGAAAATTTCAAAAATGTGCGGGGAATGATTCTTCACAAGCCTATAGTAGTTCTATACTAGTTGATTATGAATACTCTGTCTGCCTCCTAAATTGGACAAGACCGAAAACTAAGATAATTTAGTACTTAACTTATCCTTTAAGAAGATATATAGTCATAAAGTTAGCAAGCAAACGAAACTGTGTTATACCCAGTTAAAGAGGTATTAAAAACCACTTCTCCAACTTGGGTTCCACGAGCACCAAATGATTTTGCCTTCCAAATTGAACCATCCTCAAGAACAAGTCTAGCATCTGCTACCTTCCAAGGTCTTTCAACCAGACCTGTAGCTCATCCAGGAAAATATATAATCATTTAGAGTTCTAATAGACGCTATTAATTTCAAATAAATCTAAAGTAAGGAGAATAAAAGGTCCTTGAGCTCATATTATTTGTGTACGACCTGAAAACTACCGGTATCTATAAGCAAAAGAAGTCAAAAAGGAAAAGAAAGTCATTTTTTCCAGTCAACCTCCTTGGATTTATTTTTATACTGATTGAACTGCACCATCTTCTATTATATATATTTCAGCAAAGTTTCGTCACTTTGGTAGCAGGAAGCCATATGGATGAAGAATCCAATAAAAAAAATCTAATTGGGGGTGATTTTGGACCAATGATGCTGACTTTTCAAAAACATTGAGTTTTTTTTATGTTAACTACTAGGAGTATTATATTATAGGAGATGAACTGGTCCAACCAAACACTACACTTACAGAGTTGAGATATCACCAGAAATAACAAATAATGGACAATAATCCAACAACCTAAAGAGGAAGGGAGAAAAAACGCTGAACAAAGCATAGCACTTTTTAATAGCTAAGAAAACAACAAGAAAATGTAAATGAATTCAGGGACACAAAGATGGAAAAGAAAGACCAACCAGAAGATGCACCATCCAACGAGAGGTTCTTCGAAGAGCATTTAACAGTGAAAACTCTGGAATGTGCAAAGTTTTTCGAAAAAAGGGCACTGGTCATTGTGGCAGTGGACACAACACTGTGAGTCCTCGCAGCACAATCCATAACTTAGCTTCTGTAACTAAACAATTCTTCTTTCTCCCTCAATTATGATGAAACTCAGCCCTAGTGATAATTTGGGCTTTATTCGGGTTGGACCTATTCATCAAACAATACATACATTATGTATACACATAAACATAGACGGAACCAGAGTTTTTAGTTTATGAATTCTGAATCGCAATTTACTTCATTACTACGTACTCAATAGATTATTATTAACTGAAAATTTTAAAACAAATATATATAATCATTCATAGCTACTTCAAAAAAAATTCTTCAAAAGACAAAAAAAAATGGATTCACTACAAATCGTTTTCAGATTATTATTACAAATTAGTACAACTTAACAATTTCAAGCAAATCAACAGGAACATTACTATCAGATAATTAAAAAACCATTGATTAACATAAAGGAAAGTATAACTTACAATTCCGCCCAGAAAATCCGGCAAATGGAACTTTTTCGGCGACAGGTGAAGGTTTGGGGAAGAAAACTTTTGAAGGACAGAAAGGGCTCAATTTCGGCCCATTACATAAAAATTGGGTTGGGCCGAGGTCCTATTCTAAACTGGTTTTCAAAATATTTCCTTTTTTTATTGGTAATAACATATACTAGCACATTATATTTATAAAATAATTACACCTTTTGTCAAAAAACTAATCTAACGTGATAAATAACTATATATGTTATAACTAGTAGAAAATTTCTCTGATCGACCTGGCATTATTTTCCATTATATATATTTTCTATTGAATTTCTTCCCTTCTAAGTTCGATCCTCCCTCTGTCCTCCGCCATGTCCTGTCCCGTATGGTATTGTAAATGAGGACTTTCGGTTTGATGAAGAAATTTTATAATGAAAAGGAAACAAAAAAAATAATATATAATTAATTTTTAAAAACTTTCGCCGCTAAATATCAAAATAATTTTATTCCAAATAGATTCATTAAGTCTAGATTTCTGAGATTCATTTTGTATCATACGAAAATGATAAAGGTAAGTCATATAACTTTGTTCTAAATATAATTTATGAGATTCATTTCGTACCATACGAAAACGATAAAGATAATTCATATAGATAATGAGTTTTAAAGCTACAAAATTCTATAATCTGAATTTTAATTTATAAATGACGACAATGTTATAAATAATTCTACAATATTAAGTCGTCTTTTAATTAATATACCAAATAATTTTCTTTATTTTCAAAAATACATATCCAAGTGTTACATATTAATTTCTACATATAAGTTAAACTGTTACAGAAGGACTTGCATTAGGCCCGTTTGGATATAAATTCAAATTCGGTGATTTGAAGTTGAATTTTTATTTGAATATGTAATTTTAATTTTAATTTTATAAGTTTTTTTCTCATAAAACATAACAATTTGTGAAAATTATTAATTCCAACTTTATACCATTTTACTAATAAATCATATTTCTCCATATTTCATTAATTATAAATAAATATTTGTGATTACATGTTATTATAAAGATTAAAATATTCATAATTTTACAAAGATCAACAAGTAAACAATAGTAGTAACTATTTATTCTTTAATAAAATCCTTAGTACACACAATCTCTTCACGTTGAGTATACGTTTTTTTTTTGCAAAATATAAAGTTATGAGTCAATTTTTACATTTAAAAAAAAATATAATAACAATTGGGAATTTGAAATTCTACTTTATGGAGAATTTGAAATTGAAATTTTGTGCATATTTCATAAACAAACGTAGATTTGAAAATCAAGACTTAATTGGAGTCCTAAATCATATGGTGTCTCCTAATACTTTCCGTGTCTTTCCGGGAGCCGGCTCCTCTCTAATGAATTCATAGAGATAAGAGAAAAGTGTAAGAAAATTTGTGAAAGATTAGTTAATAAAAATATTTTTGACCATCCGATAAAGTTGAGGCCACGTGTCAGTAGTCAAGAGGCAAACGGGAGAAACTAAAGGAGGGTTTTGGAACTAGAGGAGGGTTCTGGTTCTGTTTTTTTCATGTCTCAATTTATGAGGCACATTTTCTTTTTTAATATGTTTTTAAAAGAAGGTTAAGTATTTTTTTTTATTAGAAACAATTAAACTGATGAGACATTCCTAAAAGAATTAAAAAAATAATGAGACATTCTTCCACTTTCAGACAACAATGAAGATAAAAAGTAACAAGATCGTTTAGGTTCAAGTATATTCAAATTGAATGGCAAAATGACCTTAAACGAGACATATAAAGCGGATATATATCCATCTATATTAAATTGTGAATTTCAAAATAATAAAATCATTTTTGATTGGACAAAAAAAAGCTTCCTATAGAAAATAGGTAAGAAAATCAAAGAGAGGCAAACACGCTTTCGAAATAGAAAACGAAATCTAGGACATATGAAGAAATTGGTAAACGCAACGGACTTAATTGAATTGAACCTGGTATGAAAACTTCTTACCAAGTGATCACTTTCGAATTTGAAATTAATTGATAATTCTGAGCCAAACCCACCCTATTTTTCCTTAAATTTATTTTAGAGCACAAGTCTAAACAATATTTCCCTTCTTCTCCTTAAATTTTGTCTCAAGTCAAACAATATCAACTATCAAGTAAAATGTCATGGACAGGTAGAGTACCACTTATTATGAATATAATTGTAATTACTTTTTTAAGTAATCTAATAATATTAGAAATTAGTTTGACATTGAGGTGTTGGAGGTCATCAATGCTGACTGGAACGACTAACAAATAATATAAAGAAAACCCATAAAAAGGGAAGATGGGAAGGGGGTTGGCAGCGTGCTCCGATAGTCGGAGTTGTGGCTCCTAATCGCCATTAATGGCTTTGTTGTGCGAACTCAAAGTTGGCACAACTATTTTGTGACATTTTCTAAGAAGAAAAATCAGAGGTGAAGGAAAGAGAGATGCAGGAAGAACAATGGAAAATTGGGAGAAAAAGGAGATTATCTATTCAAAGAGAAAATGGGTAAAGGAAATTTGGGAAAATGGGTAAAATAGGGTTAACCGGGTTATTCTAAATGGGGTCGGGTCATTGGGTTAAAATAGGGAATAGGGCTTTTTTTTAAAAATTCGGGTCAATTTGAGTCAATTTTGGGGATTCCGTCTAATGAGGGATAAATTTGGTGAAATTAGTAACGG
>JAJOOP010014935.1:0-12878 GCA_029582705.1 Solanum chacoense
AACCATATTTATTCAGAGAGTGTGCAGACCATATCATTAGGAGATGTGCCGGAAGAAGAAGCCATCAAAATTCTCCATGATTGTCATGCTTCACCGGTTGGGGGTCATCATGGTGGTGTACGTACAACTGCTAAAGTCCTCCAAAGTGGCTACTACTGGCCGTACCTCTACAAACATGCTCATGAGTTTGTTAAGAAGTGCACTCAATGTCAAAAACAAGGTGGAGTGTCCAAAAGACACAAGCTGCCTCTGACGCCCATTTTAGAAGTTGAGCTATTTGATGTTTGGGGAATAGATTTCATGGTCCCATTTGTGAGTTCGTTTGGTAATAAGTATATCTTGGTGGCCATAGATTATGTTTCTAAATTGGTGGAGGCTGTTGCACTTCCAAACAATGAAGGGAAAAGTGTTGTTCAATTCTTGAAACGCTACATCTTTGCGAGATTTGGTACTCCTCGGGCTATTATTAATGATGGGGGATCCCACTTTTGCAACAAGTGGTTCTCAGCCGCATTGAATAAGTATGGAGTGAAACACAAAGTAACAACTCTTCCCCAAATGAGCGGCCAAGTTGAAGTGTCAAATTGGGAGATCAAAAACATCTTGGTCAAGACAGTGAATGCTAATAGGACTGATTGGTCTTGAAAGCTTGATGATGCGCTATGGGCGTATCTCACCGCATACAAAACACCAGTCGGTATGTCTTCGTATCAGCTAGTTTTTGGTAAATGTTGCCATCTACCAGTTGAATTGGAACACAAAGCAATATGGGCATTGAAAGCTCTAAATCTAGTCTGGACAAAGACTTCAAAAGAGAGAGTAGAGCAGTTAAATGAGTTGGACGAATTCAAGTTCAAGGCTTACTAAAGTTCATCCCTTTACAAGGAAAGGATGAAGAAATGACATGATTCTAAAATCCTTAAGAGGGAATTCAGAGTGGGAGACTGGTGTTACTTTATAACTCTCAACTTAGAATCTTTCCGGGAAAGCTGAAGTCCAAATAGTCAGGGTCATTTAGAATGAAACAAGTGTTCACAAATGGTGCCATCGAATTTAAAGGTCAAGAAGGACCTGCATTCAAGGTGAATGGGCAACACTTGAAGTTATACTTTGGCGAGTGCCAAGAGGTTTCTCTGATTGAGGTGGTGTACCTGGAAGATACTTGAGAGCATTTCCACATTGTGCAACGACGTTAAATAAGGTACTTCTTGGGAGGCAACCTAAGTGTTAATGTTCAAATAATGTGTGTTGATTTTGTAGGCGCAAGATATTGTGCGAAAAGAAGATGCTATTGGCAGATCGCCGAATCGGTTCGGCGAGCACGACATAGTCCGCCTTATGGACTTTAAAAATAGAGGTGAGATACTAGAACATTTTGCGGGAGACCTTCATCACTCGATGAATCACCAATTTGCTCAGCTGACACAATTTTTCCAGCTTTTTTACTCTAGCGCTAATAGCTTAACTCAATGATTGTTCAGTGATGTTACAAGTCCATTATGCGAATCGCCGGCCTGTTTGGCGACCTCCTTCATCTCCGCCGATTTGCCCTTTTCTGAGAGTGTCACACACTGGAACTTAGGGCGATATCCAGACCATTGGGCGCACCGCCGAGGCATTGGATGACTGTTTCATTTTATCGCCAACTGGGCGCTTAGTGAAGATTCTTCGTCACCTTGCTCAACATGTTTACATACTAGAATTTTATCTTTGTTTGTTAGTTTTTATTTTTTATACTTATTTTTATTTGTGGGAGTGTCCGTTCTCTAATCACATTGGGGACAATGTTGAATGCTTTTGGTGGGGGTGTGTGCTTGGTCAGTGTGTCCCTTGTGTGCTTGGACCCTTCTGAAAAATAATTTGGCCACCTTTTGTGTGTTTAATTGTGGTTCCTCTTGTGCAAATTTGAGTATCGGTTATGATCAATACCGATGACTTGAATGGTGCTCTTAATCGAACAAAAATGAATGTGCGTCTATGATGAGGCCAAATGAAGTTGCATAGACAATATGTGAACTTTTTGCATCTCGTTGTGACTAGCCGATTATCGAATTGAGTCTCTTGTGATGAACATTGAACACTAGCAAAAGTGTGGAGTCTTGTTTGATATCAATACCAATGCTTTGTGTGATGAGCTTACCGTGAACCATGTGTGATAACACCTAGAATTTGCCCCGTTGGTCCAGTTGACTAAGTGATGCAAAATCTTGAAATGATCTGAGGCAACAATTTTGAAGAGTGAACCAATTTGGCATTATACTTCTTTTGTGGCCTACCTTGTGAGTGTGTGAACTTTGATTCCCCATTGAGCCCTGTCCTTTTCTTGGAAGAAACTTGAGCAAATAATACCTCTCTCTATCCCTTCACCCGTAATCCTCATGAAGTGTGGTTTGTTTGAATAGCCAACTTAGGCCAAAAGACTAAGTTAGGGGTGTGGTGAAAAGAGAAGGTAAATCAAGAAATGCAAAAAAGTCCCCCTTGAGCCATGGTTGTGAGAAAGATGGAACCTCTCCATATAAAAAAAAGAGAAAGGAAATGAAGAATGAAAAAGAAAAAGAATGAAAAAATTGTGAAATAAAGTTATGAAAGTTGCAAGAGAAATGGGGTGTCCGATATTCCATGAGAAGCGAATAATGGAGTGACTTGTGAGCATGAGTGCAAATGTTGAAGAAAACGAAAGAAAGTGTTGTTCATACCACATTTCATGGGGATAGCAACCACTGATCCTAAATGACCATACATTTACACTCAACCCTATTTCAAGCCTCAAAAAGACCTTTTTGATCTTGAGTGAGTTGAAATGAATGTTAAGTGGAAAATAAGGGCAAACCTATGGGTGAAGTCATGCATGTGTTCATCTTTGAGAGTGTAAGAGTTGTATGTGATTTCGGAACTTTAAATTGTTGAAGAATAGTGTGTGAATATGGAATCATCGTTGTGTGAGGGCATTTGAGTACCTTTATTGAGTTTGAACTTGCATTTGAAGCAAGTATTGTGAACTTGAGAATCATTGAGAACGGTGAGTCACAACTTGAACATTTGAGTGCACAATTGATCCTTGCATGAATAAGTTGAGTCTTGTTGTATGCATTCATGATTGAGTCTTGTGTAGCACTATTTGAGACATCCTTTTTGAACTGTTGAACTTGAGTTTTACTTGAGGACAAGCAAAAGTTTAAGTTGGGGGTGTTGCTGAGTCCGAGATTTGGACTCATTTAGGGCATTATTTATAATGATTTAGTATCCTCAAATGCTTATTTTGTGCCAACAACTGATGTAAAACCCTTGATCTTCAGATATATGGATCAAGGAACAAAGCTAAGACAGAAATGCGCAACAGAGACAACACGAACAAAAAAGAGAAGGGAAAAACAAGCCTGATGATCGCCGATGTCACTCGGTGACTCGCCAAGTTGCCACTCTACCGCTGAAAGTTACAGAACACTGAGGCTGGATTAGGAGTAGGTTCGGTGAGCAATAGTTCCACTCGGTGCGTCACTGATTGCATCGGCGATGGATGACCATGTCACAGAAAGTACTGATGGAGATCCAGATAAATACTGAAGGGTGAGATGAAAGGACAAAGGGTGCATCGCGGAATGAGACAACAATCCCGATCTGGCTTGCCTAAAATTACAGTAGTTGGACTAAGAAGAGGTGAAAAATGAAGGCGAGACGAAGGAAAATCGGCGAGTCGCCGAACGGTTAGCGAAGCCCGACTTACCTCGCCGATTGGTCCCAAACAGCCACACATCAGACTTGCATAAATTGATTTTTGGAAGAGAGAGAAGGCATGGAGAAACGTAAGGAACAAAAGATTGAGAGCAAAAACACTACCCTTGTGGATTTCAACTGATTTTAGCAAAGCTTCCCATTTGGATTTTGTAATAGATAAGATTTTAGTTAATTTTAACTTTCGAATTTCGTTTACCCAGCTATGGAAATTGTGGCAGGTATTGAATTTCATCTTTTCACTAGGATTGGCTATAACCCTAACCTTGGAGGTTTGACAATGTGATTAATTGTTGAATTTTGCTAAATAAGTGTTATTGATGTTAATCTGAAGCGGGTCTAAATTACTATGGTGGTTTAATGTCCATATTGTATATTTAGTGTGATAGATTTTAGAGTTTTATGCTTGCTCGAGAGAGGAGTACAGAACCAACGTAGTAATTTGGCATCCTTAGAAGTGGGTCTTGATAGTTTCAGCGTGAGAAAGTGAAACCCAAGAGCTAGCCTTTGTATCCAACTTGAGAGAGTGGATTTGATGAGAGTGTGGGATGATCATTTCATAGGTGGTGTTGAGTTTCGAGAGAACTTAACAGAAATGAGGTAATTGTTCGAGAGAAAGTTGCCTTACTTGTAGTGCACTTTACCCGCGACGAATTAGCATTATCGGTAATAAGATACACCCATTGAGTTGAGTTCAACAGTTGGTTAGTTAACCCCCCAAGTGTTTCCTAGTTATCTGATTGTTTCTTGTTGATAATTTGAAGTAGGTTGGTAACAACATCTTGAAATTTGACTGTGTAACTATTTAGTGTTATGTTGCTCAGTTGCAAAGGTCATTGTCATACTTTCGTATTTGAATTCAAAGAAAGCTACTCTCTGTGGGATCGACCCCTACTCAGTTGGTTGGGTTATATTCTAACTAACGATCGTGGACACTTAGAATTGGATGAAGTGTCTTTGAAACGTTAATCAGCAGGTGCACTAGCAGATGATGGAGCAAGTCCCTTTTGCTTATGTTGAAAGGAAGAATGGTTCACATTACTTTGTTGCTGTCCGGACTCATTACATGTCTTAGCTTTCTTGTTTCTCAATTCTTCACTACCCCTCAGCTTCTCTTCCTCAATCTGCTGCACATAAATCACAAGTCTTGCTATGTCCATGTCCCCTATTAGCATAGCTGCCTTACCCTCCTTACTAGACAAACGAGACAATCCAGCAACAAACAGACTTATCCTTCTCTGCATATCTGCAACTATCTCCGGAGCATATCGAGAAAGTTGGGTGAACTTCAAACTGTACTCATGAACACTCATAGGTTCCTGCTTAAGGGTAAGGAATTCCCTTACCTTGGCTTCTCTCAGTTCACAAGGAAAGAAACGCCCAAAGAAAGCACTCTAGAACACAGCCCAACTCTAAACCGGTGCATCCTCAGCCCTACTCTTCTTCCACTGGTCAAACCAAGTCCTAGCAACACTCTTCAGTTGATAGGCAGCTAGTTCCACTCGCTCAGCAACGGCAACATGCATAACCTCAAATACTTTATGTAGTTCCTCTACAAAGTTTTTTGAATCCTCTGTGGTGCTCGAACCAGTGAAGCTTGGAGGATTCATCCTCAAGAACTCACGGATCCTCGAAGTATCAACCACTTCTAGTCCAGCCCCTCTTTGTTGCCTAACCTGGTTAGTCACAGCTTGACTTAGCATTCAGATTACTTCTCGAAATTCAGCATTGGTGACCTCTCCTTGGGGTTGCACTTCTGGTGCATTAGGTACCCCTTGCTCCTCAATGTTCCTCCTAGAAGGACGACCTCAGACAACTCTTCATGGAGGCATGATCTGAAAGACACACGCAAGCACAAGTTAGAAGGAAACTTTATAGAGATTAACTTTATCATACGACATGAATATGAAAAAAAAGAGATAGTTCCTAAATGTTGCAGTCTCCTAATTATAGATGTGGCACGCTTCACACCGATAACTAGGACTCTACATATACAGCTTCATAGACTCCTTAGGACTCTTGAACTCTATGCTCGGATACCAAGTTTGTCACGTCTAGAGCCTACACACTGGGTGGGACTGGCACTCGAGAACCATTGTTGGCCTTAAGTAAACCATTCATCTAGCTTAACTATTAGCGGAAGACTTAAATAACAAGAAACAGTATCAAAATATATCTCATGAAATAACTTAGCATGTCTTTAAAGAATATTTAACTAGCCAAGATGGCACACAAAATTCAACATAAGCCAATAACAAGATATTGACAAATGAACTAACTGACTGTTTATGAATCCTCAAACAACTGAGATGAACGTCGGGACAAGACCCATGACATCCTAATGAACTAACTATAAAGCAGTAAAAAAGGGTCCTCCGAAAGCAAGGAGGCTCACCAACAACTCTGAAGCTCAACTAGAATCAACGAAGCACAAGATATTGATCCTGGTTACCTGTATCTGCATCATAACAACGATGCAGGCCAAATGGAATCAGTACATTGAATGTATGAGCATGCGAGGGGAATTCTAAAAAAATACATAAGCTTGAACTATAATCTGAAAGAAACAGTTACGTCAACTTTACTCAAACTCATGGATACTCAACTCAAATGCAGAATTAAACAACATTAAAGATGCTATTTATATGGAGCATTTAAAATAGTAAGAAACAACTCAATATACATATAGAATAAAGTAATATAACTTTGTGGGAGTTTCTCTAACCGACAACCATCACTATGAGCTATGTGATGATACATTGTCTCGCCCACGCTGCCAGAACTGTCATATAACTTTCCGGGATATAGAACGCCTCAACTAAGTGGATCCACTAGTCTATGCTAATAGCATTAAGCAATCATCTATAGAGTATAACCTTTTCTACCCTCGTTGGCTACATGGTTTATAGAGACATTGAGTTGTTATGAACTCGTCTCTACATAGGAGCTCAATACTACTCCCAAAATACTCAACTTATATGTTTAAAAACAAAAACTCGTTCTGTGGTTTGAGATATTTACTCAAAACTAGCTCAAAGGCTTTCTTGGAAATCAGTGTTTCTTCTCTTATTTAAATGTGAAAACATTTACTATTTGGGAATACTTAGTTCCCATACACTCTTTTTGAAGAAATGAACTTCATTTGTTACTCTAACTTTACTCAAAACTCAAGTCTTAAA
The DNA here is from genome assembly GCA_029582705.1 of Solanum chacoense. Taxonomy (NCBI): domain Eukaryota; kingdom Viridiplantae; phylum Streptophyta; class Magnoliopsida; order Solanales; family Solanaceae; genus Solanum; species Solanum chacoense. Next base: position 6,912 of record JAJOOP010014935.1, read on the forward strand.
ACAAGATTAAAACATTTGGAAAAGACTTCTTGAAAGGACTCTAAGAACTTTCTAGACTTGGCTCTTAACTTTCCTTGAATTTGAATTAATGGATTCAAGGTTATGATTCATGTTTATGGATGATTTCTAGATGTTTAGATGTCATTTAGAGTAGTTAGAACCAATAGGAAGTGTTAGTACACTTTAGAAGGACTTAGACGGGTTAAACGACAAAAAACGGGTGGGGGAAGGCGACTTAGGGGCGTTCCTGGCGCGCAGCGCCAACCCCAAAGTACTGGAACCCATTTCTGGCGCACTGTAGGAGCGTCGCCTGGCCCTCCCGGCGCTACGGGGGCGTGTCGCGCCAACATCCCCCTAGGCCAAACTAACAAACTTTTCCTCTCGTTTTCTTACCTTAATTCGATTAATTTTGATTTTTAGATTCAGGTACCCAAAACATATCCACAAGAATCTAACTCAAAGAAACTCTAATAATTGACATTAAAATCTCAAGAACTTCTCAATCTCATCCCAAATTCAAGAACGAAATCAATTTAAGAACACAACTCAAGAACATGAAATTCTCAATCTTTTAAGGACTAAAATACACTGAATTAAACATGTTTGGCTCGTGGGTGAACGAACCCAATGCTATGTGAACTCACATACCTCGTAGGATCGAATCCTTGGCAAAATCCACTATCAATTCCTCACGAAAATGATGAATCTTGACTTTCTCTTCTCTTCTCCTCTTAAGTTCTTCTCTCTAAAACCCTAGCTTGAATTTTCAATTCTGTAAACTGAACCAATTCAGTTTAGACCCCAATTTAATTACCAAAAACGAATTTAATTAATTGGGTAGTGAAAAGACCATAAAAACCTTCTAAAATCCGGATAAGACTTTCCTTACCTAGACAATCCAACTTCAAACGGGCAAATCTCCCTCATATAAACTCGAAAATGAGCAAACTAGATGGAATTGGAAAGATAATTCAAAGATCTTTCCTACAGTATCTTGTATCCCACATAACTCATCTTGATCTCGGAGTTATGGTCGTTTGAAGTTGACCCAAAACTCATACTTAGCTTAACTTTGCTAAACTTTCCAAATTTGATTATTTCCAAAAATGGTTTCTTTCTAATTCTAAGTCTTTCTAGTAGCGGGGTGTTACAATATTCCCCCCTTGGGAACATTCTTCCTCGAAAGAGATAACTCTTAGTAGGCTTAAGATGTAGCATCTAACACATCGCTCAAACACCTAACAAGCAAAATGTAAATACAACATGTCAACTTAAAATAAAAGCCAAGAAAAGGATTAGTACCTTAATTTGGAACTTCTCCGGATTCGAAGAGATGTGGGTATCTCTTCTTCATATCCTCCTCAACTTCCCAAGTAGCTCTATCAACAAACTGATTTCTCCACAAAACTTTGACTGATGCTACTTCTTGAGTTCTCAACTTGCAAACTTGGCGATCTAGAATCTGAACATGAATCTCCTCATATGATAAGCTATCCTTGATACCAATATCTTGAGTAGGTATAATAAGTGAAGGATATCCCATGCATTTCTTCAACATGGAAATATGAAATACCGGATGGACTGCTGCTAACTTTTTGTGGTAGCTCCAACTCATAAGCTACATTACCAATCCTTTTAGATATTCTATAAAAACCAATATACCGGGGGCTAAGTTTCCCCTTCTTACCAAATCTCATAACACCCTTCATGGGTGAAACTTTCAAGTATACCCAATCATCTACTTCAAACTCTAACTCCCTCCTTCTACCATCAGTGTAGGATTTCTGACGACTCTGCATTGTTTTCAACCTCTCTTGAATAACTTCCACTTTCTCCATAGCTTGATGTACTAAATCTGGTCCTATCAACCCAGCTTCACCAACCTCAAACCATCAAATAGGAGATCTACACCTTCTTCCATAAAGAGCTTCATAAAGAGCCATCTGGATGCTAGAATGGTAACTATTGTTATAAGCAAACTCAATGAGAGGTAGGTGATCATCCCAATTACCTTTGAAATTAATAACACAGGCCCTCAACATATCTTCTAAGGTCTGAATAGTGTGCTCTTCTTGACCATTTGTCTAAGGATGAAAAGTTGTACTCAAGTTCACCTTTGAACGCAAGCCTTTCTAAAAAGATTTCCAGAACTGTGCAGTAAATTGTGCACCTCTATCTGATATAATCGAAATAGGGACTCCATGAAGACTTACTACCTCTTGAATGTGTAACTTGGCATAATCCTCTGTTGAATGGGTAGTCTTTACCAACAAAAAGTGGGCTGATTTGGTCATTCGATCCACAATCACCCAAATAGAATCATGTTGCTTGCGAGACTGTGGAAAACCTGTGATGAAATCCATATTGATCATCTCCCACTTCCATTCTGGAAGTTTTATATTCTGAGCCATACCATCGGGCCTTTGGTTCTCTACTTTAACTCGTTGACAATTTGGGCATTTAGCAACGAACTCAGCAAAACCTTTCTTCACACTATTCCACCAATATACTTCTCTCAAGTCACGATACATCCTTGTGGAACCCGGATGAATGGAATATCTCGATCTATGAGCTTCCTCCATGATCCTCTCTTGAAGTTCATCCATATCCCGAGAATTCTTTCTTACTTGTCTAATCCCTTTTTTTCGTGATTATTGTAGTTATTAATTGATATCTTTAAACCCCCCACCTTACATTGATTGTCAAACCCTTAACTTAGTTTGTTTGATTTCGACAATGTCTACTTTTATAACCAACTAAACCATAAGCTTTACTTCCTAATTGAATTCGATACGGTACCGCTCCCTGTGTGTTCGACCCCAACCTTTTGTTGGGTTATATACTAGACTATGATCGCCTACACCTAGTATTGGATGAGGTGTAGTTGAGCGTTTATCATATATCAGAATGGCTTGTCAAGAGTATGATTATACGACCACTTTTATGTCAAACTTTTTTAAGATATGAGATGTTCTTCTTAAATTCTCGTATTTTCTATTATGTTTTGTTGTATGCATGTGCGTCAAGTGGCTTGTGTAGGTCCTCTCGAGGTCTTGTACATCATGTCACGTCTAGGGTGTACTTTGGATGACAAATTTGGTATTCAGAGCATAAGTTTTAAGAAGAGGTCCTAGGATACCAGATGCTTTTTAGGATATGTTATAAAGGTCCTTCTTCTAAGTATTATCGTATGCTTTTCCGAATATAGACCCTCGAGGATCTTACTTGAGAAGGAATGCGGACAACAAAAATGTGGAGCCCGAGGTTCTTCAAGTTCCGGTTGATCCTTTGGGTGAGCAAGTGACTCATGTTAAATTCTTAGACACTTTCCAAGTGTTCGCTCAAGCTATCATAGCCCAACCAAATAAAGAAGTCATTGCTCTTGTGAACCCAAATGTGGGTATGATGGAGACAAGGATAAATCCTTCGGAGTTCCATGGTTCTAAGACTGATAAGGATCCTCAAGAGTTCATTGATGAGGTGTATAAGATAGTGTAGATTATGGGATTTTCTACAGTGGAGAAGGCAGAATTAACCGATTACCAACTCAAAGATGTGGCTGAAGTTTGGTTCAACCAATGGAAGGAAGAGAGGGTGGTTGATGTGGGTCCTCTTGTTTGGAATAAATTCAAAAGAGTGTTTCTTGATAGTTTCTTTCCCTTATACATGAGAGAAGCAAAGGTACTTGAGTTCATTAATCTCAGGTCAACATTATTCAATTACGAGGGAGGCCGACTGAGGTATTCTCAATTTCAGATATTAAGGAATTGGAGGGGGAGGAGAAATTTACTGACCTATTGGGCATAATAACTAAATCATTGGTAAGAATCCATTGGAAGAGATTAATACAAAAGGGGATTGAAGAAAATAAGGCATAAAGAGAGAGACCTTGAGCGGGAGAAGACAGAGAAGGCCTGACAGAGTTCACAACTCGAGGCGACACTGAGAGATGAGGAATTGTGAGCCCGTGCATCTAGGTATTCCTCTAGTGCACTACCATCCATTCTAAACCGAGCACTGGAGTTGACATTGCAATGGAGTCACAATGTCATGACCCAAGGTACACCCTAGATGTGACATGGCGTACAAGACCCCGAAAGGCCCCATACAAGCCACTTATCATACATCATATAAGATAATAGAGTTTAAAAGATTTAAAAGATAGTTTCAACATATAAAATCTTTATAGAGTAAAGCGGAAATCTAAACATCATCTCAATGCCATCTAGTACATAAGAGTTTATCGGGATGCAGCCCATACATCAAGTCCAAAATTGAAAGTAAAGACAAGGAAAATCAAGCTCGGTCCTCGGAATATGAGGACTCACCACAACTTGGAATCTCTTTAACAACTTCTAGCAAAGAAATTGAGAACCCTGAACGTCAGCCCTACATTTGGAGAAATGTAGGTAAGAGTATGTGTTAGTACTAATATGAACTAAGTATGATAGTCATGCATAAAAGTCTGAAATCATGCTAAAACAGATATTTTCATGATATGCAAAGACTAAGTCAAACATAAGATAAGAAGGTTAGAAAACATAAATCAAAATCATGATCAATGCAAGTAAAACCGTCTTTGAACACATGCAAGATACTTCTTGAAGTACCCATAGTTCATTATTGTGGGAATTAGCCTTAACCAACATAAAGACCATGTGAGCTATAACATGATCCCCGGTGTCTTCCATACCGAAAAAGGCTGTCCTACTTGCCAAGGTAGGACCATGGTTGAGCTAAAGTAGATCCACTAGCTAATGTTTATTTATACAATCATCCTATGGGGGTACATAGGTAAGGGATAAGGAGATTGCTACTAGAAAACTCGACCTCAATACGGAAAGAGCTTATATCTCAATATCCTCTCGGTGCTAATCTTGAATTGTCTCATGAACCATGTAAAGGGACAATTAAGTAATCAATCCAAGCTAAAGTCATATTATCATCCATGGAAAGGTGCAATTAAGCAACCACCCCAAGCTAGAGACATCATAGGATAGCTCCTTAGACCATGCATGAGAAAACCTTTCACCGTCCATTATCCTTTCATAATAGCTTTTAAGACCCACATTAATTCACGTCATGTTAGAGATGACCTACTAATACTAATGGAAATAGTTTTGAAATCGTGGCCTATAATTATTGATGTCATATCCGGATACCATACTAATCAAGACCTAATTTAGGAAAATAACCCGAAAAGCATTGAGGAGAAAACTAGATGTCATTCATGTCATGTGGCCAAGCTTCATAGAACATATAGACAATATCATATATAAGCTTTCTTGAGTCATAAACATACTTTCATCAACATTCTTTCTTTTCAATAATTCATAAGCTTCATCATAGTTTCAAAGTCAATGCATCTTCAAATTCATTTACATCAATTTCATAAAGAGAAGACATGCATATTTTCATAAATTCATCTTTCATAGTTCAAGACCCACATTATATCAACAATAGTATAAGAATGGATGAAAAATGGTATCAGAGCTATGGATGAAAAGAAATATAAGAATAAACATACTAGTAGAAAGTTAAGAAAAAATAAGAAGAAAATTAAACAAATTATATCCGGAATATAAACAACTCAATATCACAAAAACTGATAACGACAAATTAGATCAATTAGTAGATAATATATCTAAAATAGAATATAAATATATTCAATATCTAAAGATACAATGTATAATGAGAATAACGAATATAGACAAAAACTACTAAAATAATTATAGTAAAAAGACAAGAATTAAGACATAGGCAAAATAGACTTAACAGTAATATATTTGCAGAAATTTGTAAAAAATCTATAATAGCACAGAGAAAAACTATTTATATCTACAGATACAGATAGAAAGTTTAGAATATAAACTTCAACACAATCTATAAATGAATAAGGAAGAATATGCCATAGACGAAAAAACATATGAAAACTATGACGGATTAAAAATAAAGATAATATTTTCT
>JAJOOP010014936.1:0-14321 GCA_029582705.1 Solanum chacoense
CGACTATGAATACATTTTTGAACATTTAATCTATAAAGCTTTTATCATTATCAAGTATCTTATTTTTGAATATTGAGTATTCTGAACTGAGAGGCAAGTTTTTCTTAGCTTTGAAGAATTGAAGTTTTCCATTTTTGAGAAATTAAAAGTGGGTCTTTGAGATTATTCAATTTGGACCTTTGTAAAGACGAAATTAATCGTACCCAGTGGATGAAAACACAATTTGGTAATGATTTCTATCTTTTTATGATGTCTAGCTAAAACCCCAATTCTTGGGGTGTGATTATGTGATTAAGGGTTGATTTAGCTAATGGGTGTTGCTAATTGCTAGTGTAATTGTTGTTTAGAAGTGATTTCAATCAATAATTATGGTTTAACTTAAAGAATTGTAGTTGCAAATGCAGTTCTACCTTCGTGTTTTTGGCTTGCTTGAGAGAGAGATTTTAAAACCAAGATTATTGATTGATGGTTTGTGGGTATTGGGTTGTCATGGGTTCAACTCAAGAGAGTGAATCCTAAACCCTTTCCCACACATTCAGCTCGAGAGAGTGAATGGACTAAAGCATAGGCTTTTCTTATTTTGCATGCTTGTTGATATTCGAGAGAAATCAACTTGATTCGGAGTAAATTGTTCGAGAGAAATCACTGATTTACAACTATTTTCTAACAGTTGCAATTACCTATTTGTCTATATTAGCCCGTAATCGAATCACATCCCAAGAACCTGTCTCTCTATTGTTATTTTTGTGTTAATTTGTTGCTGCTATAGTTGATAACTAAAACCAAAACCCCCTTAGTTGACATTCGTGTCACCCCTTAGTTTGAATTATGTTTTTATTCGATATTGTCTATTCATATGACTGATTCGAACATGTTTGGACTTACCGATTAAATTTTAAACACATACCGCTCCCTGTGAGATTCGAACCTAACTTATTTAGTTGGGTTATTATACTGACTAACGATCGTTGACGCTTAGACTTGGAAGAAGTGTCCTTGAAATGTTAATCAAAATGGCGCTGCTGCCGGGGAGTGGTGTTGGTTAAGATTCTTTTGGTTAAGATGAATTTTGTTCTTGTTAGTCATAGTTGAATCTACTTACTCTTAGTTTTGGTTTTCATGTTGCTTGTTTAGAAAATAAGAAATGAGCATGTCTCATAGCAGCGGTGACCAAATGGACCACCCTCCTTTGAGAACAATGATTCTTAGGGATAACATCCTAAGTTTCAGGCAATTAGAAAGTGAGTTAATTCATGAGTTGTGACTGAGATTTAAGTCACTACTGCTGCAATGCCCAGCTCATGGAATCTTATATAAAATGCTACTAAATGCTACTGAACTGTTTCTACAGAGGTCTTAGTCCAGAGAACAGAGGATTGGCTGACCAAATTTCTTCTGGTGGTCTCACACGACTACCCTATGAAATAGAAGCCCAACTCCTTGATCATATGGCTAAGACCAACAAGGAGACTGAGAAGGACCAGATTTCGGCCACATTGTTTACTCAGCTTGATCTTGTGGCCAAACAGATTATGGAATTGGAGGTACCGTACAAAAAGAAAGATCGGTATATTCCCCCTCATGAGCGTAGAAAGTTCAAAGAATACGAGGGTGGACAAACAGAAGAGATACTTTCACTCATTCTTCACAAAGTTGCAGAACACGACAAAGTGTTGAATGAGATATAAGAGAATTTCTCACTGTTGAATCAGATGACTGCTTCCTATTCCATGTCTATTCAGCTACTGGAGACCCAAATGGGTTATGTGTTGTCTCTTCTCTGCCCCACAAATCAAAATTGAGTGGGGAATTGCGTCGTTCCACGACGTTAACTAAGGCGCTTCTTGGGAAGCAACCCAAGTTTTACTGCTTTCATTTTGTTTTTAAAATAATCGTGTCTTGATGGTGCAGGTTAAAGTGTGGAATGTGTTTGGAAAGTACAGATTGGCAAGCTAAATGTCTAGTCGGCGACACACCAAAGAGGTTGGCGAGCTCGACTTGGAGCGTCGTTGGACTCAAGAATTTCTAAGGTTGGAGTCTGTAAGACTCGGCGAGCCCATGAGCAAATCAGCGTGTCACTGAACAGGTCAACGATCACGACTTTATCCACCGTTTGGACCCCCACATTAACTGGAGGTCCTGTAAAACTCGACAAGGTAAGTGCCCACTCGGCGTGTCGCCGAGTGGGTCGGCGAGCAAAACTAATGTCATCGAATGGGCAAGAACTGGATGGTTTTAAAGGCCAAAGGTTTAAAAGTTCAAAATCTTTCACATTCCCTCACTTTTCAACTTCCCAAACTCACACCCGCACTACAATTTCCCATATTTTTGTGATTTTACTACTTTTTGGTCATCGATTGTGTGTTTGGAGTGGATATTGTTGCCGCCTAGCGTTACAACTTATTTATTCGGCTTCTAAGGTTGGTTTTTCGAACCCCAAACTTGTAATTAGTAATTTTTACTCATTTGCAATTGTCTTATCTTAGTGATGTGTACTGGGCCTCTCTGATCATAATTATATGTGTGTGTGTGCCTGTTTTAATTTGAATATCATGCCTATAATGTCTAACTGTTGATTTCCCAAGATTTGCATGCCTTAAAATTGATCAAAATTATTGGGTTGTGCTAATTTGGTGTTGGGTCTAGTCGGGTGAAGTCTAAGTAACCAAATTTGTGCTAAATGACATATTTTTCCCGATGATGGAGCGTTTGACGTCATTCCTAAGGGCTAAAGTTGTCAAATGACCAAATTGGGAGAAGTCTGAGTATCTCGGGGCATGGGTGTAATGGGTCTTAGTTTAATTGAATGTCTGCATGTTTTGATTTTGTTTCGGGGGCTGCGGGGTTGAATTTGGAAGATGGGGTTGAAAGTAGGTACGTCGGGCAATTTGGCACGTTGGGTCGAGCTCGCCGAACCACTCGACAGTTCGCCGAATCCCTCTATATCATTTTTAATTTCAAGAAATTGTTGAGTGTGGGTTCTATAACTTTCAGCGAGAAGCCTGAGTTCGCCGAAAGTCTTTCTTGATCGCCCTTTCTGCGCTCCTAACCCCTAAAATGCACTATAACTTTCAGCGGGCTAGTTCTTGCTGGCTGAAGACTGTCGGCGATTCGCCGAAAGGCCCTTCCCATCGCCGATATGCCAATTGTCTGAGAAAATTTTGAATCCAATCCTTTCGGTAAACTCGATCTTGCTCGCCAAAGTGATTCGGCGACTCTCCGATCTGTTCGGCAAGTCTGTCTGCAACTATTTTCTACAACTTTGCTTGAATTGTTTCTAACTCTTTTTGATGTTTTTGCAGATATGGCTAGAACCAACCTTGATACGCCACCCCGTAAACGAGCACAGGGCGTAGTTATAAATGAAGGAGGATCCTCCTAAGAAGGGAAGTTTAGAGCCTTCAAAGCGAGGCAAGGCTAAAGGCAAAAAGCCAGTTTCTGAGGTTCCGGAGCACAACTCCGGCAGGAAGAGAGAGTCCATTGACTACCAAGCTACATTATCTGAGCCAGATGATGACCAACCACTTCATTCCATGCGAGCAGAGCTTCGTTCTAGGTCTCGTCCTGACTCATCTAGAGTCCCAACAACCGCTCCTCTTGCAGCAAGTACAGTTCCAGCTCCGGCACCACCTATGACCCCAGTAGCACCAGTACAAGTCCCTCCCCCAGGCTACTCAACAGATTAAAAGCCGATGGGTTGCGGACTATTCTAGAGGAAAATCTACTTTCTACGGAGGGCATAGATGGCAAATACTCCAAGGTGAGGGAGACACTCCAGTATCATTGCTTTGAACGATTTACCAGGCCCCCGTGGCCCCTATATTCCTACATGGGTCCGGGAGTTTTACTCGGCATACGGTGACCTAGTTCCTAAGGGCAAGAAGTAGGCCAGTACCTTTAGACCTGTGGGGTCCATCATGGTATGGGGGACAGTAGTGCACTGTAGTCGTGATCACATCAACACGATATTTGATAGAGGGTCAAACTTTGACTACCCCAATATGGCTACCACTACAACATCATTGGATGAGCACAAGGGCTGGCTAGCTCCCCTAACCTTTGACACCACTCCGAGGTGGATTGAGGCAAGAGTACCGATCGAGAAGAATGAATTGAGTGTAGCTGGGCAATATTGTTTTGGATTCATCAGCAGCTCCATTATGCCATTCCAGAATGAGTCCATTCTCCACTATCCTAAGGCGGCCTACCTCGGATCGATTATGTCTAAGAAGAGCATTGACATGAGGCATATCATAGAGCAGGAGATGGCCATGAGGGCCAAGTAGAGACATACCTCCCTACCATTCCCAGTGCTGATTACAGAGCTGTGCCGGTGTGTTGGAGTTCCTCGGGACGCGATGAGAGATATTGAGGTCACCCCCACATCCTCCACAGACATCCAACGTATTGAGGCTGAGTACACTAGGGATGAGGCTGACAAGAGGAGAGAAACCCCGGTAGATACATCCCGAGAGGTGGACATTAACTCTATACTTGGAGAGGCATCTTTGCCTACTCCGACCCCCGGGCTTTCAAGTACTTTTTCTTCCCAGACTCCTGGTACTTCTAATGCAGCCCAGTCCACCAAGATCACTCAGGCCATGCTCCTGAAGATGGGGAACTTAGCCCATTCTGCGGATGTGAGGGCTACTCAACTGGAGGCTGATGTACCATGGATGATAGATGCTGCCATCCTAGCTGCACTGACACCCCTACGAGCATCGATTGACACTCTCACTGTGAGAGTTAAGACTTGTGAGAGTAGACAGGGGGCTACATGACGGTTTTGAGAGTCGAGGTGGCAGATATGAGGAAGAATGTGGACTATCTCAAGTGTATAGACTTCACCACCCTATTTGAGGCAACTGAGACAGAGGATGCTCTAGCTACGTCTGACATTCGTCTGACTACCACCAGAGATGTACAGATGGATGACATAGCAGCTGATGAGTCAGAGGCAGAGACCGACGAGGAGCGGATAGAGGTGCGAGATGTTGAGGTATATGATGATCTCCCAGATTTGGAGGATGCGATGTTTCAGACCGCTCCCCAGATCTCTTTGAGAGACACCACCATGGTTGGATCCAGTGGAGTTGGTACTTCTAGGGAGATTTCGGGCACTGATGCCCAAGTTCAGAGTGTTACACCAGGAACTAATGCTCCGACAGATGGAGCGACAGTGTAGACAAAATCCCTCTTTACCTCCTGATCTTGGGCGTATTTATGCGCCTAACAACCAATTTATCCCATATATATAGCTAAGTTGAGAGCATTTTTGGTTGTCGGAATTAAGTTTTGAGAGTCTTTTGATGTTGCTTCTTCTAACCAATATGATTAGATGTTTCTGGGTGAAAAGAAAAGAAGAACGAACCAAAATGGGGCACCTGGTCAGAGGTCGGAAAATAAAAGAAAGAAGTTGCGGAGAAAAAGGGCTAAGAAGATGGATAATACACTACGAGGGAGCATATCCGCATCGCAGAGCTAATACGCAGATGCAGAAAAAGAATTCCACTTAATAGTGGAGTGCGCGATGGGAGCGCGTCGCGGAGAGGTTTCATCTGTGTGCAACTATAGGCCAGGGAACAGGTCCGCGCCGCGGACCCGGACACCAGAAATTGGCCACGTGTTTTATTTTAGACTATAAATAGTTTAAGTGTGTTATTTTTATTTTATCCAGTTTTGAAAAGACGAGAGAACATCGATTTGGGAGATTTGGCTAACACTTTCTAGGGCTTTTCTTCTACTCTTTCATTTTGGAAAACCCTTTTATGATCTATAAACATTATTTGATGATCTTTTGTTCTATGAGTAGCTAAATTCCCTTATTCTAGGGTTGTAGCTACGATTAATGGTATATTAGTATTTGTTTCTAGCATGAGATGGGTTTTCTTGTGATTTATGTGTACATTTTTGTTTAACTATTTTAATGACTGATCTACATTAAAATAAACTCATTGTCCACTCTTGAATTCGAAAGTTGAATGGAGGGATAGACCAAAGAATGTGAGAATCGTGTTAATTCTAGAGTAAAGTTAAAGTGTTTCGTATATAGGATAGTCTTATACCTATATACCACACTTGATTAATATGTAAGATGATGGCTTAATGCTCTGCCATTGCTCATGCCTATCCCCGCTCACTAATGTAGTTAGGCTGTCGATGGTGGTAGGCGATTAGAGGTCGGGAGATCATGATTGTAAAATGAACCTTGCAAATCCATAATGAGGTTAGCCTGTCGAATGCTAGGATAAATTAATATTATGCCAAAAATTGGGTTATGCTACAACCTTGGATTACTTTCCCATATTGTGAAATTCTCTTGTTTGAAACTCTTCAATTGTAGTAATTAATTTTTGAGATTGTTCAACTTAGTAGATACAAACAAATTTCTAAAATTGTTTGTCACATAAGTAAATTTATTTTAGACATAGCAAAGTTGTTATTTGTTGATTTGAAGTCCCTTGGGTTCGATAATTCGGCTCGAAAGAGTCGTTGTACTACTTGAGTGACCACGTGCACTTGCGTGTGCTTTTGGACATAACAAGTTTTTGGCGCCGCTGCCGGGGACTTTGAAATCGGCAGATATCTAATTTTTGAGTCTCTAAATTATTTGTACAAGTGTTGACAACTTGATCTTGGCTCTTCATTTCACAGGTTGTGTCAAGTTTTCACACTGGAAGACGACCATGACTTGTTAAAGCCTTTAGCTGAACCGGAGAGATTTGTTCATTACCGGAGAAGGCAAAGAAGACTCACTTATTATGTTCCTCTTGTGGCTAGTAAACCAGAAACTTCAGAAGAAAGGGAGGATCAAGACCCACCGGCAGTGATGGCAGAAATGAAAGTGAGGGATGTGAAAATCCCACAAACCACCAATGTTACCTCAAGTATTCAGAAACCTGCACCTGGTGGGAGGTTTGAATTGAAGCAGAACATGGTGCAACTATTGCACACAAACAGGCAGTTCACTGGTCTATCTCATGAGGACCCACGAGTGCATATTCAGAATTTCCTCGAGATCAGTGACACATACACTCTAACTGGAGTGAACTATGATTATGTGAGGCTTACATTATTCCCCTTTTCTCTGCTGGGGGAAGCAAAAAGATGGCTGAACTCTGAGCCCGCAAATTCCATAGCAACTTGGGATGATCTTGCCCGAAAGTTTAAGGTTTTTTCCATCCGATAAAACAGCAAAGTTGAGAAGCGACATATTAAGCTTCCGATAGAAAGGAGGGGAATAATTGTACCAAGCTTGGGATAGGTATAAGTCCCTGCTGTTAAGTTGTCCACATCACCATCAAGCTAACGAAGTGTTGGTCCATACCTTCATTGAAGGGTTGGAACCAAACACAAAAATTTTACTTGATTCTGTTGCAGACGGACAAGCTTTGGAGAAGACATATGCTGAGCTATTTACATTGCTCAATAGAATTTCACAGGGTAACCCCGAGTGGAATGGCGGAGGAACTAAACCAGTCATACAGAAGACTGCTTGAGTGTTGGAAATGGATGCAGTGACAGCTTTGTCGGCACAAATCGTATCAATGCAGAATATGACGACTACTCATTTCAGCAACATGTCACTAGGTCAACAACAAGCCCAAGTTAATATGGTACATCAACCACAAGCTTGGTGTGAAGTATGTGGAGGTGGAGGTCACGGTGCTGATGTATGTGAAACAAACTCAAAATCTGTTTATTTTGTAGGTAATGCTCAACGAGGAGGAAATCACCAGAGCTATGGAAATACCTACAACCCGAGCTGGCGAAACCACCCAAACTTTTCATGGGGTGGCAATCAAAACCAACATCAAGGACAGAACCAATATAGACCACAGAGTAGTGGACAACAGTACCATCAGCAAAGACATGGAAATTAGCAAAACCATGGTAACCAGTAGGTTGCCAAGCAAAGTGATATGAGTGTGGAGGACATGCTAAAACAAATCATGGCGGATCAAGCTAAATTGGCAGCAGATGTTCAGAACAATCAATTGGCGACTCAAAATTTAGAGAAACAGTTTGGGCAGTTTGCTAGTGCCCGAAATTCCCGACCAAAAGGAAGTTTACCGGGAAATACAGACCCAAACCCGAAGCAGGTAAATGTTGTGAGTTCTCGGAGTGGTCGTCCATTGGAGGAGTTGACGCCAAAGGCAAAAGTTGCTGATGAAAAAGGAAAACATGTAGATGAAGCAGAACCAAGTGAACAAAGGGTTAATGAGGAACCAAAAGCAAAACCACCTCCTCCATTCCCACAGAAATTCAAAAAACAAAAGGAGGATGAATGTTTCGGTAAGTTTATTGAATTACTCAAACAGGTACATGTTAACTTGCCTTTGATATATGTGTTGCAGGGTATTCCTAAGTATGCCCAATATGTGAAAGATTTGGTAGCCAACATGAGTAGATTGGCTGAGTATGCAAGAGTAGCAGTCATGGAGGAGTGCAGTTCTAGGATCCAGAACTGGCTCCAGATTAAGTTAAAAGATCTAGGGAGTTTCACTGTTCAGATACAATTGGTCAGTGTGTTAAGGCAAGAGGGTTGTGTGATTTGGGCACAAGTATCAATTTGGTGCCTACGTCCATGTTTCTCAAATTGGGACTAGGAAGGCCCAAGTTCACAATCATTATGTTTCAGTTAGCGGACCATTCGGTGGCAAGGCCAGATAACATTATTGAAGATATCTTGGTTCAAGTGGGAACTCTGATTTTTTCCTTGTGGACTTTGTCATTTTGGATTTTGAGCCTGACCCAGAGGGCCCATTTATTTTAGAACGCCCATTCCTAGCAATCGGAGGTGCATTAATTGATGTGGAGGCCGGTAGACTAACAATGAGGGCTCATGACAAGGTCGAGATATTTGGTGTTTACAAGGCAATGAAGTTGCCTGCAATATATGAGGAGCTGTCTGCAATTACAGTCATTGATGAGGCAATGACAGCTAAATATGTTGAAGCCCAAGACCCTTTAGAGAAAGTGTTAATTGGGCAAGACATTGAGGGAGATGTTGAAGCCTAGGAGTTGGCTAACGTCCTAAATGTCCCGAATGTGAGTATGCTTCGCAAGTTTGTAGAGCTTTTAAAAAGAGTCCTGGACCACCTCCCAAGTATTCAATTGAGGAAGCACCAACGCTGGAGTTAAAGGCTCCCCCTTCTCATCTCAAGTATGCATTCTTAGGTGCTAATGAATCTTTACATGTAATCCTTTCTTCTGCTTTGTCTGAATTGCAGGTTGAGGTATTTATTAAAATATTAAGGAAGAGGAAAAGGGTGATAGGCTGACAGATGGCTGACATACATGGCATTAGCCCAACTTTATGCATGTACATGATATTCATGAAGGAGGGGAACAAGTCAATTGTGCAACCGCAGCGCAGGCTAAACCCAGTGATGAAAGATGTGGTGCGCAATGAGGTGATCAAATGGCTAGATGCAGGTATTGTCTATCCAATTTCGGACAGCAAGTGGGTCAGCCCAGTTCAGTGTGTGCCTAAAAGGGAGGCATGACAGTGATCACCAATGAAAAAAATGAGTTGATTCCAACCAGGATAGTGACAGGATGGCGAATATGGATAGATTACAAAACATTGAATGAAGCCACCATAAATGATCACTACCCGGTTCCTTTTATTGATGAGATACTGGACAAGTTGGTTGGACAAGAATATTATTGTTTGCTAGATGGCTATTCAGGATACAACCAAATTGTGATTGCACCAGAGGACCATGAGAAAACTACATTCACTTGCCCGTATGGGACATATGCTTTCAAGAGAATGTCGTTTGGGCTAGGCAATGCTCCAGCCACCTTCCAAAGATGCATGATGACTATCTTTCATGATATGGTTGAAGATTTTGTGGAAATATTCATGGATGACTTCTCAGTATTTGGGGAGTCTTTTGACAGGTGCTTGGAGAATTTAGTAAGGGTGCTGGCTAGTTCTGAGGAAACTAATCTTGTCCTAAACTAGGAAAAATGTCATTTCCTAGTGAAGGAAGGGATTGTGCTGGGCCATAAGGTGTCAAAGAGAGGGCTGGAAGTTGATCGTACCAAAGTGGAAGTAATTGAAAAGTTACCTCCCCCAATTTCTGTTAAAGGGGTGCAAAGTTTTTTGGGTCATGCTTGTTTCTATAGGAGATTCATCACGGATTTCTCTAGGATTGCAAGACCCATATGCAGTCTCCTAGAGAAGGAGATGAAATTTGTATTTGATGAGCAATGCATGCAAGCTTTTGAAGCTTTGAAGAAGAAGCTGATAGAAGCTCCAATCCTAACTTCCCCAAATTGTGAGCTTCCTTTTGAGCTGATGTGTGATGCAAGTGATGTGGCTGTTAGAGCACTGTTGGGGCAAAGGAAAAAGAAGGTGTTTCACTCAATATATTATGCAAGCAAAACACTGGATGCAGCCCAAACCAACTACACATTGGCTGAAAAAGAAATGCTCGCCTTGGTCTATGATTTTGACAAGTTTAGATCTTACCTGGTAGGTACTAAAGTTGTTGTTTATACTGACCATGCAGCTATCAGGTACTTGTTCAACAAGAAGGATCCAAAGTCGTGGTTAATCAGGTGGATTCTATTGCTATAAGAGTTTGACATCGACATCAAGGACTAAAGAGGTTCTGAAAACCAGATTTCAGACCACCTGTCAAGATTGGAGAGTTCGTCACATGTGGGAGAGCAAGGTCAGATTAGGGAAGAATTCCCTGATGAACAACTATTGGCACTAGAGGTGACTGAACTACCATGGTATGCATATATTGTTAATTATTTGGTTAGCGGATTGTTTCCACCAGGTGCAACCACACACAAAAAGAAGAGGCTTATTATGATGCTCGGTTCTACATATGGGATGAACCTTATCTCTTCACTCAAGGGCCGAACAAAATGATGAGGAGGTGTGTGCCTGAGTCCGATATGAGACAAGTAATGGATAGTTGCCACTCATCTGCATATGGGGGTCATCATGGAGGTGAGCATAAGGTGCTCCAATCAGGTTTTTTCTGGCCTACTTTGTTTAGGGATGCTGCAGGGTATGTGAAAACCTGTGATCAATGCCAGATGATGGGGTCTATTTCCAGATGACATGAGATGCCCTTGCATAACTTCTTGGAGGTTAAAATATTTGATGTCTGGGGGATCGACTTCATGGGGCCATTCCCTCAATCGAATGGAAATCAATACATACTTGTGGCTGTGGACTCTGTGTCAAAATGGGTTGAGGCAGTGGCGTTGCCGACCAACGATGCTAAAGTGGTGTTGAAGTTTCTAAAGAAGCACTTCTTTACTCGGTTTGGAACTCCTAGAGCAATAATCAGTGATAGAGGGACACACTTCATAAATCAATTCCTAAAGAATATGTTAGCTAAATAGAGCCACACACAAAGTAGCTACAACATACCACCATCAAACTAGTGGCCAGGTAGAAGTGTCAAACAGGGAAGTGAAACAGATTCTATAGAAAACAGTGAATGCCCAAAGGAAAGATTGGGCAATGAAGCTTGATGATGCATTATGGGCATACAGGACCGCTTATAAGACCCCAATAGGGATTTCTCCCTATCACTTGGTGTTTGGTAAAGCGTGTCACCTTCCAGTTGAATTAGAACATCAGGCTTACTGGGCAATGAAAAAGTTGAACATGGACCCGGAACTATCAGGGAGAAAAATGATAGGTCAGCTACATGAATTGGAAGAATTCAGACTCCATGCCTATGAAAATGCCAAGCTTTATAAGGAGAAGACTAAACGATGGCATGATAAGCATATTGTGCCTCGACTTTTTGAACTGGGGCAAAAGGTATTATTGTTTAACTTTAGATTAAGGTTGTTTCTAGGTAAGTTGAAGTCAAAATGGATTGGACCATTTGAGGTGGTGTGCATGACCGACCACGGCGTTGTAGAGTTATGGAATGAAGTTAAGTAATCCACGTTCATCGTGAATGGACAAAAGGTGAAGCTTTATTGTGGACAAGAGGTGGTTCGAGAAGAAGAAAGTTTGGAGTTGAGCAATAAATGAGGGGGAGCTGAGTCGTGCCGCGACATTAAATCAGGCACTACTCGGGAGGCAACTCGAGACCTTATATTTTAGAAGATATTCCCGTTGTGTTTTATTTGAATAGGCTAGTTTGGTTTAATTTTAGTTATAGGTTATTTCAGTTATCTTAAAAGATGTAATTTGTAAAAAAAAAAGAAAAAAAAGAGAAATTTTGGGGCGAGAAAACAGTGGAGTCCGTGGCCTCACCGAGTCATGGACTTGTTTTTGCAAAAGGCGAGCCCCAAGCGAAGACGGGGCGAGAAAATAGTGGAGTCTGCGACCTCACCGTGTCGCAGACTTGTTTCTGCAAGAGGAGAGCCCCAAGCGAAGGTGGAAAAGACACAAGGAATGTCCGCGACATCTCCGCGTCGCGGACCTGGTAAGTTTTAGGGTATTTTCATTTAAAAAGTCGGGTTTTACCCGGCCAATATGGTAAAAACCGACCCCCATTTCCTTTTAATCCCCTAAGTCGTCCCTTAAACTCTATTTTCTCTTCTAAATTTCTTTATTCCCCTTTCTCCTTCAACCCTAACTCTTTCCAAGAACAAATCCGTGTCGCGAAGTTGGAATTTCTCACCAAGTTTATCAGTTTTTGTGGGTCTAAGCACAAAAGGTATGTGTCCTACACACTTTTGTTTCTTTCTTTGGATGATTTACGTAAGTTAGGGCTAATATTCATGTGGGTGATGGGTGAGTTAGTCTACTATGTTGAAATTGTTGTTCTTTGTGGTTTTCTGCTTAATTACTACTAGTCATGGTGGTAAAATTTGTTGGAATGCATTTGGTTGACCATATAAATAAAAAATTGGGGTTTGGGAAGTCTTGAGTGGAAAATAGGTTATGAGGGAAGTGATTGGAGTAGAAGGCTATGTGTTGGTTCGAATTCTTGAGTAGAATTTGAGATGTTTGGGTTTGTATGTTTGGGCTGGGGTGAATTATGTGAATCTTATGCTGAAAATGACACTGGGAAGTCTGAGTACCGTGTTGTTTGTGAACTTGTGTTCGAGAGTAGGTGTGGGGTGGCCCTCCATTATTGAGTCTCATTAAATGATATGAGTTTTGTCTGATTGCAGGTTACCATGTCTAGCACACAAAGGTCGGGCAAAACGGTGGCGTCTAGCAACCGTAAGAGAGTAAGAACGGGCACTACCATTCCCCCGACACCTGCAGTCCCAAGAGGACAAACTCAGCGCTACGGGGCGAAGGCTGTTACATCGGAGGGCAAGAAGTGGTACAAATCACACACGGAAGCCAAGTGCTTCTCGGATGTGATACTTGATTATGTCAACTTAGAGAGGGAGTTCCCACACATTATAAGTCACATGTAAGAGCTGCACATAGGTTTCATCTTTCAAGATCCATCATAGTGTAATGTTTGTGTGGTGCGGGAATTCTACGCAAATTGGAATCCCAATGCTCGTTCTCACTTCGTAACAGTGCGAGGTGTGGATGTCTCTCTGACACCTTCAACTATAAATCAAATATTGGGGACTACAAATTCCCCTTCTGATGTCCTCACGAGGATCAATATCAGTCCTCCATCAGAGACCTGGAGGTATGACTCAAGAGATTGATATTCCTACTTGGAAGTGGGAAGTGATCAACATGGATTTCATCACAGGGTTACCTCGTACTCGCAGACAACATGATTCCATTTGGGTGATTGTTGATAGAGTTACCAAGTCTTCTCGCTTTTGGCGGTTAAGACTACATTTTCAGCGGAGGATTATGCCAAGCTTTACATTAATGAGATTGTGAGGTTGCATGGAGTTCCTTTGTCTATTATCTCAGATAGAGGTCCTCGGTTTACCTCTCATTTATGGAAGTCATTTCAGAAAGGTCTTGGTACTCAGGTTAACCTTAGCACAACATTTCATCCGCAGACAGAGTGTACCATTCAGACGTTAGAGGACATGTTGAGAGCTTGTGTGATCGACTTCAAAGGTAGTTGGGATGACCACCTTACTCTTATAGAGTTTGCCTACAACAATAGCTACCATTCCAGCATTTAGATGGCCCCTTATGAGGCATTGTATAGGCGTAGATGTAGATCTCCTGTTGGATGGTTTGAAGTAGGTGAAGCAGCATTGATAGGTCCAGATTCCGTCCTCTATGCTATGGAGAAAGTGCAACTCTTCAAAGATAGACTTAAGACAGCCCAGAGTCGCCAGAAGTCTTATGCAGATGTGAGAAGAAGGGAATTAGAGTTCCAAGTTGATGATTGGGTTTTTCTGAAAGTGTCACCTATGAAAGGGGTGATGAGATTTGGCAAGAAAGGAAA
>JAJOOP010014937.1:0-12557 GCA_029582705.1 Solanum chacoense
TCAAGATTACGAATGAAACTTCAAGAAAACTCATCAAGAATTCAAATCCTTCAACTTCAAGAAAGAAATTGCACTAAAAATAACATGATTGGCGTGTGGGTGAACGAACCCAACACTATGAGAACTCACATACCTCTTAGGGATCAAACCCTTTGTGAAACAACCTTCGAATTTGCAAGAAATCTTGAAGAACGCCTAGACTATTGTCCTTTCTCCTTTTCCTTGAACTCTCCTCAAAACCCTAACCGTGTTTTGATTATTAAAACTGGCCCAAATCAAATTTGACCCCAAAAGTAATACAAATTTCAAACTAATCTGATTGGGTAAGTAAAAGACCAAAATATCCCTCACTAATTTGGTTAACTTTCCTTATCTGAACATGCATATTTCAAATGGCCATATGTCCCTCATACAAGCCCAAATTTTAGCAAACTCGGTGGCGTTCGAAAGAGGATTCCAAGACCTTTCATTTTATATCTTATGGGCCACCTAACTCATCATATAATGAAAGTTATGGTCCTTTGAAGTTGACACAAAACTCATACTTAGCATAACTTGCCAAAATTTCCAAATTTACTCTTTCCAAAATAGTTATTTCTAAATGTAGCTCTTTCTAAGGCGGGATGTTACACAATGCTGCCAAATTTGCTTAATTTTGAGCTTGGAGTAAAATGTTATGCCCATTTGAGTGAATCCTCTCTATTTAAGGCATCTCATTCGGTTTAGAAAAGGGTATTTTGGTCTTTTCCTTTTCCCTATAGGCCTAGCCCAATTTTCCTAACCCAATTAAGGGTCTGATCAGATTCTAAATCACTTTTCACATTCCTAAACACTTAGATAAATTAGAGCAAGGTTCCCAGAGGAGAAAACTGGGTTTTCAAGCATTCTTCAAGATTCATTGATTTTTGCCAAGAACATTGTTCTTTCCAGGTTTGTAAGGTTATTCATAGTGTTGGACTAGCTCATCCTCATGCCCTATATCTCAATTCAGTCAGTAGCAAGTTGAATCAAGGATTCTTCCGTCACTTCTATGATATTCCTATATTATGAAATTACGATACTTTATGTATTAAAATTCTTGAATTATTGTTCATGCTTGTAGTTCCACATGAACCCTATATATATTGAGTTTTACTAAAAGTATTTTGGGTCAGTAATTTTCCTTACATTTATTTTGGAAACTAAAGTGAGTTTAAGAGAAAAGCTTAAAAGCATTAGTTTGAAAAAGAGTTTAAAGGAACACAAATGGTTCCAAAAGCACTATTTTCACATTGAGAAAAGAACTAAGATTCATGATTAGTGTGATAGTCGAGTATGGCATCAATGTTTAAGCAGTATGAAATCTAGATATGTCATCCATGTTTATGCAGTATGAGTACCCGATCATTAATGATCAAATCGCAATATGATTTCAGATATAGTTTTGTCACGGCCCAGACCGTCATGATTGGCACCCACACTAACCCTCCGGATTGATTATTAAAATTGACCCAAATCAAATTACTACAACCCAAGCTAACAACTTAACCAAATACTACGCATTTAAATATACGAAAGCAGGTTTAAATGGATAACGAAATAAAGAGTTCTGATAAACTCCGAGACTTTAACAATAATTAAACAAACTAATGTGGAAAACAACCCCTAGAACCTGAACGCCAATGTACCAAAACTCTAAAGTTCAACAAATCTAAGAAAAAGGGTACAACCCTCAACCCAACATCAAAATTTCTAACAATTGTCTAAGTTCGAACAAAATGGACTAAACAAAATGAAGGACTCTATGGCAGCCCAAAAGAACTGTCTCACCCTTGAAATCCGATCACGAGCACTACTCTCCTAGATAAGGTCTGTTAGTAGCCACTAAAGATGCCCTATACTCAACAAAGAAAGAGAAAGTGCAGTATCAGTACACAACCATAGTGTAGTGTCAGGATCACGGCTATCCCAGTAACCACAACATATAAGAGTAATCACAACATATAAAACTTGCATATATCGAGTATAACACATATATCTATTATCAATCATGAACAACGTACCATTCCACATTTCAATATCAAGTAATTACGCATAAATGACAAGTCAATGGTCCTCTCATGGAACCCACACCCGAACTATTAGTGTACCGGAACGTGGTACCCAATCCAAGTTAGTGTGCCGGATGTGACACCCGATTCCATATATGTGCCAGAACATGGCACCCTATCCAAGTTAGTGTGTTGGAACGTAACACCCGATCCATTCAACAAGCCACAAGCACAATGTACATTCTCATAATCATACAATTAAGTGTTGATTCATGGCATACATTTATTCATTCACACTCATCTCATTAGGTTTGATAAAAAATGCTTCATTCACATATATACATGCATTACAATGAAGCAATTACCCACATATATTACGCAAACAAGAAATCAAACCATCTCCTACCTCGAACAAAGCTTGAACCCTCTTGAGAAACTTGATTCTTCCCTTTCCGTATTCGTTCCACTTGCTCTAGGACTACAAACAACCAATTCAATATGGGGATCAATAATGAAGGTCTAATTTACCCGGATTATGACAAACCCAATCACACAAGACCTAAATTATGATCCTAAGGTGCAACTAGGACTTTTTCCACCATCCAAAACAGTTCAAAAACCCTCCCCCAACAATAATTACCCATGAATTTACATTTTACGGATCAAAAAATGGATTCGGGGAGTGAAAAAGTTATCTTTAGCCTCAAGAACGAAGTTTGCAGAATAAAGACGTTTTTGGGGTTTATTTTTGACTTAATTTGCGATTGGCCCGCTATAGTGGCCTCTATCCCGCCACAGCGACCCCGCTCTAGCGTCTTGCACGGAGACAGAACCTCAGAATTAGAGTTTTAAAACCCCATTTCACAACACACCTTCCACCCATGACACTTAAAAACTACTCGTTCACGCTAAGATCAAGTTCTGGAGTTCTACTTTCCCGAATTCAATTCCGTAATGTCGTACGGGTTCCTTAACGTCTTAGATATCCACTCATTCGATCAAATTCATTATTATATCTCTTATTTGTTAACATATTTTCCTAGACCTCACTAACTTCGATTTTGTCCAAATCTGGACTAGGCTAGAAATTTTCAAGTTACTACCAAAAAGTTGTTCGCCCAAAATTTCTCTCTGATGGCTTTTCTATAACGATGGGAATAGGTCGTTACAATAGATACCAATTTACCCATCACTCGTCCTTGAGTGACCAACTTAGGAAAAATGACTAAAGTAAGGTAGAGTAGTACCTGAATCGACGAACAATTAGGGATACGTGTCTCATATGTCCTTCTCAGTTTCCCAAGTAGCTTCCTCAACTGGACGATGTTTCCATTGAACTTTCACGGACTTAATCACTTTAGTCCTCAACTTTCGGACATCATGATAAAGAATTGCAATCGGTTCCTCCTCATATTGGAGGTCCTTGTCTAACAACACTGAGTCCCACTTTATGATGTAATCTCCATCACCATGATATGTCTTCGACATGGATACATGAAATACTGGATGAACTCCCGATAGGTTAGGAGGTAAATCCAATCTATAAGCCACTGGCCCTACACAATCAATAATTTTAAATGGACCAACGTATCGAGGACTAAGCTTGCCTTTCTTGCCAAATCTCATCACCCCTTTCATGGGTGACACTTTAAGAAGAACCTTCTCACCAGTTTGAAATTCCATGTCCCTTACCTTATGGTCTGCATACTTTTTATGTCTACTCTGGGCTGCTAAAAGCTTAGTTTGAATACTCTTCACTTTATATTGAGCATCCTTCACTAAGTCACCCCAAAGGTTTCACATCTCTAGCCTCAAACCATCCTATGGGTGATCTACTTCTCCTCTCATAAAGTTCCTTAAACAGTGTCATTTCTATGCTGGAGCGATAACTATTATTATAGGAAAACTCACACAACGATAGGAGCTTATCCCAATGCCCTCCAAATTCAAACACACATGCCCTCAACATGTCTTCTAACACTTGAATAGTTCTCTCTGACTGTTCGTCCGTCTGTGGATGGAAAGTTGTACTAAAAGTGAGTTGTGAGCCCAATTCATCATGTAATTTCCTCCAAAACTTGGATGTGAATTGCGTACCACGGTCTGAGATGATAGAAAGGGGCACCCCTTGCAGCCTTACTATCTCCTTTACATAAATTTTAGCCAACTGTTGAGCATTATAATCTATTTTGACTGGAATAAAATGGGCTGACTTAGTCAATCTATCAACCACTAACCAAATAGAATCATACTTTTCCAAAGTCTTGGGAAGACCAACTATGAAATTCATAGCTATCATTTCCCACTTCCATTCTGGAATTGGCATTCTCTGAAGCAACCCTGCCGGTCTTTGGTGCTCATACTTTACTTGTTGGCAATTTTGACACTTAGCCACAAACATCGCTATATCTTTCTTCATGTCAGGCCACCAATAAAGTGGCTTCTAATCTTGGTACATCTTGGTCACACCTAGATGAATAGAATATTGTGAACCATGGGATTCCGTTAACAATTTCTAAATCAAGTCATCTACTTGAGGAACACAAATCCTCCCTTTAAAACTGAGCACACCTTTCGCATCAAGAGTGGTCTTTTGTGCCTTACAGGATGTTCTCTTCCTACTAAGCTCATTCAAACTGTCATCCCCAAACTATTTGGCCTTGATCTCCTCGATGTACATTCTCATAATCATACAATCAAGTGTTGATTCATGACAAACATTTATTCATTCACACTCATATCATTACGTTTGATCAACAATGCTTCATTCACATCCACACATTCATTACAATGAAACAATTACCAACATATATTACGCAAACAAGAAATAAAACCATCACCTACCTCAAACAAAGCTTGAACCCTCCTATGAAACTTGATTCTTCCTTTTTCGAATTTTTTCCGCTTACTCTAGGTCTACACACAACTAATTCAATACAGGGATCAATAATTAAGGTCTAATTTACCCGGATTATGATAAACCCAATAACCCAAGACCCAAATTATGATCTTAAGGTGCAGCTAGGGTTTTTCCCAGTATCCAAAACAGTTCAAAAACCCTCCCCAACAATAATTACCCATGAATTTATATTCTACCGATCATAAAATGGATTCGGGGAGTGAAAACCTGACCTTTAGCCTCAAGAATGAAGTTTGTAGAATAAAGACATTTTTGGGGTTTATTTCTGACTTAATTCACAAATAGCCCGCTATGGCGGCCCCCATCCTACCACAGTGGCCCCGCCCTGGCAGCTTGCATGAAGATAGAACCTCAAAATTAGAGTTTCAAACCCTCATTTCACAACACACCTTCAACCCATGACACTCAGAAACTACCTGTTCACGCTAAAATTAGGTTCGGGAGTTCTACTCACCCGAATTCAATTCTATAAAGTCGTACGAGTTCCTTAATATCTTATATATCCACTCATGTGATCAAATTCATTATTAGATTTCTAATTTGTTACCAGATTTCCCTAGATATCACTGACTCCAATTTCGTCCAAATCTGGACTAGGCGAGGCATTTTCAAGTTACTACCAAAAATTTTTCCGACCTAAAATTTCTCTTCGATGGCTTTTCTATAACGACGGGAACAGGTCGTTACAAGTTTTCATTAGTAGAACCTAAATACTAGTAATTTCAAGAGTTCTAAGGGAAATTTAATGGTCTCGAATGTATCATATACATTTTAGATGCATGTTTTGAAAAGAGACTTTTTAAAGAAAGAATCAAATGGTTTTATATGTACTATTTGATAGTTGAGAAAAAGAAAGAGTATGATTGATGTTTCTGAAAAGTAATAGTCCCTTTCTTTGTAAAGAGTGATTAATCATAATTGATATTGATTATTTTGGGAGTAGTATCGAGCATCGAATTGGGTAAGAGTCTATTATAACTTGAAAGTCCTATTAAATTACGTAGCCAACGTAGGATATGATAGCATTGATTCTTCGTGCGACTCCTCACTACCTCTGAGAAGGCCTATTAGATGGCTATAGAGTCACAATATTATCCTATACCCCGGCAAGATATAGGATGTTCCTTGCAACGTGGGCAAAACGTTGTATCATTACTAGAATCATAGTAATGATTGTCGATTAGAGAAACTCCCCATAAGTAAAGAATATTATTTTCATGTTGTTTCTATTGCATATCTTGTAAAGCTTAAAGTATTTTCATGTCTTATTCATGTATTGATATATTTTTTAGTTTCTATTAGTCATTCAGTTCAGTTACTGTTTAATCTAGCCCTATTACATACTCGTACATTCAATGTATTGATATCATTTGACCTGCATCTTTTATGATGCAGATACAAAATTTTCAGGTATATCAACAGGTGTTCCGTTGAGATATCTTACACTCGTAGACGATAATTGGTGAGGGCTCCTTGCTTTTGGGAGACTCCATTTTCATTTTGTTTTAGTAGTATTTGAGGTGTCATGGGTCTTGTCCCGACATTTATCTTGACCTGTTAGAGGCTTCGTAGACGGACAAAATTAGATGTTTTCTGTTGTTTTTCTCCGGATGTTTATTTAACTTATGACTTATGTTAAGTATTTCAAGACAGTGATTTAAGAATTTTCTTTGAATTAAGTGTTCATCTATTTAAGCTTTCGCGTATCTTTTAGAGACATGTGAGTCATAGTATGTCGAGCCAAGGGTTCTCTTGAGGATCAAAAATGGTTCTCGAGTGTCGGTCACGTCTAGGGTGTAGGCTCGGATCGTGACACATAGTCTTCAATAATACATTTCTATGTAAACTTGTTGTATATTAATTTAACAGAACTATAGATACAATATGTTATTTTAGCCCCACAAATTCTTATTTTATACTATATGTAACAACTCAAAGCTCTTACGATATCCATGATATATTAACCATGATTTCAAATGACCTCAAAATAGATATGACACTCCGAATAAGAAATCAATAAAACATAAGTATTCTAGTTCATAATAATAGAGAGATTTATAATCATAATCATATGTATACTAGTTCATCTTTAACTAGTACATCTTTAATACTCACCAAATTTGAAAATAATACTTGTATAGGTCAAGTACATGACTATAGAACTACATTATATAACTTCAATCTTATAATAAGGTGATTTATTTCTTCTATAATATTAAACTTTGTTGGAAATTTTCTAAACAAGGCTCTGAAGATCTCTTTTATTAATGGCTTTTCATACCATTCATCAAGCCCAACTTCTATAAATTCTTTGTGATATTCTTCATTATCATCTGGAGTTGTTATTCCCACAATCATCGTAGTAATCCCCATTGATCGAAGCTTTTTGTTGCCTATTAATTAAAAAAAAAAATGTTCAATAAAATAAAAACATAGTTCACACATAGATAAACATTATGTACTTTGTTTGGATTTTTCAGAAATTATGCACGTGTGTTATATTTGTATATCGAGTCATGTCATATCATTAAAACAAACATTCGAGTAAACAATTACACATACAATTAAGATTAAATTGTTATTAGTTAGGAATTAATTGCCTGGAGTCCATCCATCATAGGCACAATTGAGCTCATTAGGATTAAATCAAAACGCATTTGTATTTTATCATGAATATTAAATGCCACAGATTTATTTCTTACTCCTAATGTCTCCACTCCATACTTTTGAAGACATAATATAACTGCATTTTGAGATATCTCATCATTAGCCACAACAAGTACACTTAGTTTTATCACCTCATTCAACTTTCTCCTACCCTTTGAAGAAGAGGCACTTGAAGACACTTTTCTGCAAAAAAAAAAAAAAAAAAGATAAATTAAATTAATTATACTTTATTTGCAATAATAAAATATAATTATTGAGCATAGTTCTTATTTTTCACTAAACATATATGAAATTATTGAATGAGAAAGTTTCGGATATCAAAAAAAAAAAGTATTGAATGAGACAGTTGAGTAAGTATACTTGAAGAATACTTGAGAGCACATTATACTAGAAAAAATGTTTTAATTCTTATTTAAATAGGAGTTTCATGGCAAATTTTCATAAATGAAATTTGCCAAAATTTGTTAGTGAAAAATTAATAATAGAAAATTGAATTAAATGAAATATGCTCAAATTTGTTATGGTAAGTTTGAAAGAGCAATTGGATAAGTTTGATATTATTGCATTTAAGAGTTCTTTTTCTCTTTCTAAAAAGATATTCTTGAAGGAAAATATCTAAATTTCTTGAATATATAGACTTTTGACATTTTCAATTAGTGTAGACCTTATTTTATTCTAAATTATTTTTTTTGGCACGTGCGTTGTATGTATTTATCAAGTCATATTAAAAAGTTCAAGACCTTTTTTCTAATTTTGTTTTTAGCATATATTATATTGCAAAAATATTGTCCAAAATTTACTTAACAATCTTAACTCAAAACTCAATTCAGTACACACTAATTTACACCATGTAAACAACAACAGACAAAACTGTCATTTTATAAAAATGTTGTAAAACTTGATATACAATATTATTTACCCAATATATACTATTATACAAAATTATAAGAAATATTTGTGCATTCATATACAATAATTTGCAATCTGATGCATTATTATACAAAAAAAAAAAAATTGCTTTGTCTTTTTTCTTGAATTTAAGCACCAAATTCATTAAAAAAAAAAAACACTTTAAAACTACACAAAATCACCCAAAATTTTAGATTTAGCTCCTCAATATGTAACTGATTTTTTGCAACAATGCTAACTCGAAACAGAGCTTATTTGCAGAAATTTAACTTTCAAACTTTGAAGTTTTTCGAACTTCATTAATGGTTGAACATCAATCCCTATTGGGTATGTGGATTTTTTTTAATAAGAATATGCTAATACTTGTTAGTAATAGTGGTATTTCACTATGAAGTACGGTGGAAGATAAGTATTTTTGGAATAATTGAGATAATTTTTGGAAGAGAAATTTAGTCCCATTGGAAGTGGAGTAGCTGAGTTTATTCGACTTTTCATGGTAGAAGATAGAAAAAATAAGATGTTTTTTATGTAAGTTTGTGAAAGAAAAATTAATAAGAATCTATTGTTAGCAATGGTAAAGTTTTATTATAGAGTAAGGTATGAAATTGGGCCAATTTAGGCAAGCATCGCAAATCTTGGGCTAAATTATGTCATGTAACTTCATGAATTGCACTATATTGTAATTATCTCTAAATTGGTTAAATACCTATATACAATATTAAAGATTGGAATAATGGTTTATAGGGTTCAAAATTAACTTGAGATACCAAATTTAAGTCCAAGCATTATATTATTATTTTTTAAAATGTTTTTAATAAAAATTCTAGATCAACCGCTATCTTATACGTGTTATCTCATTATTCAGGTTAGTAAAAAATAGAAACATAAAAAAAATGAAACAGACAGAAAAATAGAATTTGAGTCCACAGAATCCACTGTGTTTCCTTAAGAAATTTAATCCCCTCAAGTACTCGAGGTTACAGATTAATTCCTTCCAAGATAAAATGGATTAACTACTAGAGAAGTGGCGGTACCTCAAACTTCACTAATTTCAGCGAACGCAAGAACAGTAACGAGAGCACACAGACTCTGTCGATCAACAATTTATTTTTGTAAGAAAATGTATGCAGAGAGGAGAAATTTTCATTGAATGAAAAACAGAGAAAACCTCTTATTTATAGCCATTTGCAGCAAGAAATACGTCTGTTCGGACTAGATAATTTGATGTTTTTGCATTTAAGAGTTCATTTCCTCTTTATGTTGAAGAAAAATATTTAAATTTCTTGAATATATTGAGTTTTGACATTGAGAAGTAATTTTTTGACACGTGTGTTGTACGTGTATATATTTGTCATGTTAACAAAATTCAAAATCGCTTTACTAATTTTGGTTTTAGCAGCCCCTCCCCTTCTTCCGGCACGTGTATATCGAGTCATATGAAAATGAAAAGAGTATTACATGTTGCCTTGTGACACCAATACACATAGGATAAGAGTAGTTGTTGACAAAATTTTAATTATATTGAGAATTAATTGTCTTGATTACAAATTTTCTTGATTAAGAATTAATTATCTTTTATGTGCGATTAAGAATTAATCATCTTTAATCGAAATTAATTTGCATATTGTCTTCAACCAGCCTTTGAAAAGGTTCCTTCTTCAAATTAATCTTGAATAAACTAGTGTTTAAATGTTTTAATCTATAGTTTCCTCTCGTCCGTGTGTTGCAAGCATATGTCAAGCCATGTTATAATATAACTTTCTAAAATAATATTAATATTATTAAAAAGAAATATTGAATAAACAATTATGCATAAAATTAAAAATAGAATACAAATTACTATAAATGCTCGATGTGAATCATTATATGGTAAACTATAAAATTATTTTTTATTTATTTTATTTCTTCTATATTATTGATACAAGATCACTTTATTATTTATTTTGGTAATTTAAATTAAACATCTTTTCATGATACTACAAAAAACAATGCAAAAATCGACAAATTGCATCGATAAAAAAATCAACGCAGTTTCTAAGTTTTTCTTTTCTATTAGTTCTAAGTTTTGACTTTCTAGAATTAATCTTTGTTCATTTCAACTCAGATATTTGGGTGACTAAGACAATTCTTCTGTCTTGGAAAACATCTATATTAGTATTCAATAGATTTTTCTCAGTGGTCAGCTCACTGATTGAATATATCAAAACACTTGTTAGTTTTCTAAACGTTCTAACAGAAAGAGTATTTAAATTTTGTTTGAGGTCAGCTAGAGTTACCTCTTCAGCAACTTCTTCATCATCTGATTAAGCCATGAATGCAAACATGGAGTCAAACTGTTCTTCGTCTTCTTTAATGGCAAGCATAGAGACGTCCTCAGAATGTTCTTCTTTATCTGAGTCACTTGAAAAAATTTCTCATACCGCTAAAGCCTTCTTCACTACATAGTCAGTAGTCAATGGTTGCCTTTTTGTTTGACTTTTCATCAACCAGGTCCCTTTGTTTGTCTTTGTCTCATTCAGGATTCATGTACTCTTTATGTTCTACCTTGTGCATGGGAAAATCTCTAATGAAGTGGCCAGGTTTGTCACACCTGTGACACAAGTCATTTCCAGTTCAATGAATGCAGACAGAGAAATTATTGGTCAAAATAGAAGGACGGAATTCAAGCAGAATTGACTTCACTTGAAAAAACGTGAAGTTTCTTGACCAATAATTCAAACATCTGAAGGCATCAAGCTAGTGAGGGTACAAATGGGTTTTTGTATGAAAACGAAATGAAAAAGGTGAAGTCATAGAATATAAAGCACGACTTGTGGCATAAGATTTTCCGCAAAGGTATGTCATTGATTATGTGGAGACATGTTCTCCTGTTGTGGATGCAATTACCTTCAGGTATCTAACAAATCTAGTAGTTCATGACTCTTGAAATACATCTAATGGATGTTGTCACAACCTATTTATATGGCTCATTGGACCACGATGTTTTCATGAAAATCCCCGAAGCACTCAATGTGTCTGAAGCATGTAAAACTTCGTAAGGAACTTATTCGGTAAGGCTTCAGAAATCCTTATATGGATTGAAACAATCAGGACGGATGTGGTATAATTGTCTTAGCCAATTTTTGCTAAAGAAAGGGTACAAAAATGACCCTATTTGTCCTTATGTTTTTATAAAAAGGTATGGATCTAATTTTGTTATAATAGTTGTGTATGTTGATGATTTGAATATCATTGACACTTCTAAAGAGCTTTCAAAAGTTGTTGAGTGTTTAACGAAAGAATTTGAAATAAAAAATCTTGGTAAGGCAAAATTTTATCTTGGCCTACAGATTGAGGATTTGACAAATGAAATATTTTTCCATCAATCAGCATACACATAAAAGATTTTAAAGTGCTTTTACATGGATAAATTGCAACACCCCATATCCGAAGCAAAACATATTGCAGATTTCAGAAGCTACAGGTGCCACCTACGGACCGTAGGGTTACCCATGGTCCGTGCTGGTGGTCCGTGGTTCACACATATAGCCTCCTCCAAAACTCTGCCGGAAAATTTGAATATGATCGACCCACAGTCAAGACCTACGGACCGTAAGAGGACCCACGGTCCGTCCTGCAGGTCCGTTGTTCACACCCGCGACCCTCCTCCCAGAAGCCTTAGATAAATCGGCTAAGTGTTGACCCACAGCCGGACCTACGGTCCGTAGGTCAGGTCACGGAACATGGTCCGTGTCCGTGGATCGATGCCTCAGAAGCCCAGCTTCAGTTATGAACGACAGTTGACCAGCACAATTATCATTCAATCGACGGTCCGTTAGTCGCGTCTGTCAGTCACTCTGACATCAGTTAAGTCGGGGGTCTTTTGGTCTTTTCCTTATTCGTTTGACCCCTAAACTACATCGTTTAGACCCTAAATTATGAGGTTTTAGTCAGATTAAGCCTAGAAACATAACTAGAACTTACCTAAGTCAAATCATTAATCAAACTTAGAAAAATTAGAGCGTAAGAGGAGAAAAGAGGTCAAGAACCCT
>JAJOOP010014938.1:0-13610 GCA_029582705.1 Solanum chacoense
TTTAGCTGGATGCATGATTATATCTTGATTGATATATAAATACAATTACAAAATTACCTGCATTGACCATTTGATAAACCCTCATGTCAATTCTACGGGTCAAGACTGATTGCTCTACATCAATCAAAATAAAGCATGTATCATACTTATATTTGAACATGAACATAGGGTCTTCCACAAGTTTTTCAATATATGAATTTGACCCTCCAATAATAATTGCAGCACATTGAGTCTTCAAAAAATTTTCTATGTAGACAATAGCTTGCAAACAAAAATCATCAGCTGTGAAGTTGAAATCTTGCTCAACTTCACCTAAGAAAATGTGATCAGATTAACTTTCTCAGAATAGAAATAAATAATTTTTTAATAGTAAATTATATTTTCCACTAGAATCTACAAATACTACTATTAAATTATTTAGGTAGTCATTTGATATAAATATTGTTGGAAATAAATATATATACCTAACAAATAATGTCGTACAACATTTTTCTCAGTGTGTGTGATCTTGTTTGTAACAATTTCAAGTCCCTTATATACTTGCATTTTGTCCGAGTTGATTATTTCTCCTCGAAAATGGGTGGCAAGGTCAACAGAGAGACGGGATTTTCCCGTTCCTATTTCTCCCATTATGAACACCACTTTCTTCTTGTTGAACTTGTTATTGTTGATGAAAGTATTCATTTTAGCTACACATAAAATAAAATCAAAATAATAAATAGTTTACAATAGTAAATAATCTCATGAAACTACTTATGGATACAGTCTGACATTAAAAAATCTTATAAATATAAATTTATTAAGTAAAAACCATGATTGAGATGAAATATACAACGTAGAAACTTATATATTTTTCTTGATGGTAGCTATGAAAGAAATTGCATTCAGCTTTTATAGTAAAATCTGTTTGTGGATTTATTAATTGACATACCATATTCAGAATTACTGATATCTTTTAGGGTAGGAAAGACTTTTGAAAAATTTATAGATATATCAAATTTAATTTTGGTAATTATTATGATATATATTTTAGGATAGAGTTATTAGATGTACATTTTTAGGAGATCACATACAACTTGGCTTTTATAGTAAAAATGTGATTATAAACTTATTAATTGGTATATCAAATTAATATATATATATATATATTTTAGGATAAGAATAGTTCTTGAAACAATATACAAATACATCACCTTGAATTTTGGTGATTAAGCTTAAATAATTTTAGGAAGACATTTCTATATGTACATTGTTATAAGATCACATACAGAATTGACGAAAAGATCAATTACAAAAGGATTGTAAAAACAACACAATAATATTTCTGACGAAATATATTCAAGTAATAATGCATCAACTCTTACACTATTTAACAACACGTCATAAGTGTTAAGTCTAATTCCATTAGAGGGAAGGGAACAATTATCAATAACTATTTCAATTACGAGTATTTATATTAACTTGTGCAACATGTAATAATAGATAAAAATTTTATTGAATCAGGCTTCCATCACCTTTATTGAATTAGGTAGAATATATTTCCTTAAATGATCATTACCTATAGATTGCAAATTTACTATTTTTTCGTCTTTGTCTATGTAACAAAATTAAATTTTGAGTTAAGAATTCTATTCTTTCAAATTCTTTTAGGGTAGAATCTTCCTGAACATTTATGGTAATTTATTTTCTCACTTTATTACCGTGACATTATGAATGATCTCATGTAATTGTGTAGGTACGTATTTATATTAATATATATTAAATATAGAAGACTTAAACTTGGACTTGGGGATTGGGCTTGGATCGAAATTTAAAATAAATATTTGCTCTATAAATAATAATATTTTTACAAATAAGAATAATATATATAGAAGGAAGGGTCATATCATATATATATATATCTATAATGCGATACAAACTGTACAAAATAGGTCCAAATTAAAGTGTCGAAGAGACAAAATAACTCAAGATAGAGATAATGATAGTTTATGTTCACTCAATAATAATATGGTGATCATCACTTTTGAGAAATCTTTTCACAATATCCAGTCAAAGTTGTAAAATGTTATTCCTCCATGCTTCGTAAACAACTTTTTTTCTATCTCCTTCGAAAATGTCAATAGAAATAATATGATGCACCAACCACATTTTCTCATTTATTAACCGTTGAATCTTGTCAAGTTGTTGACAAATTAATAAACGAGTATTACGCTTGATATTAGCAATTGATGATAGAAGAGGCATCTTCTTGTATTCATCATTTTCGTCTATATTTGTTTCTTCTCTAAAATATCTGTCCATTTCGGGGACACTAAAGGAACATCATATTCCTTTGGTGTAATCTGAATCTAGAATGAAAATAAGTTGCACCTCATTCAGTAGCCCTGCATGCAACATAAATTTAAAGAAGTGTTTTATTTAGTGCAACATAGATTTGATAACCAAAATTATTATTAAGAAAATTACATAAGAAAGGATTTTAGCTAGATGCATGATTATATCTTGATTGATCCACAAAACAATTACAAAAATTACCTACATTGACTATTTGATCAACCTTCATGTCAACTCTACGGTTCAAGACTAATTGCTCTACATCAATCCAAATAAAGCAAGTATCTTGCTTATATTTGAACATGAACACAGAGTCTTCCACAAGTTTTTCAATAAACGAATTTGACCCTCCAACAATAATTGGAACACGTTGACTCTTCAAAAAAATTTCTATGTAGATAATAGCTTGCTAACAAAATTCTTCAGCTGTGAAGTCATAATCTGGCTCAATTTCACCTAAGAAAATATGATCAAATTAACTTTCTCATAATTGGAATAAATGATTTTTTAATAGTAAAGTATATTTTCCACTAGAATCTTCAATTACTACAATTAAATTATCTAGGTAGTCATTTGATATAAATATTATTGGAAATAAATATATATACCTAACAAATAGTGTCGTACACCTTGTTTATCGGTGTGTGTGATCTTTCTTGTAACAATTTCAAGTCCCTTATATACTTGCATTTTGTCCAAGTTGATTATTTCTCCTCGAAAATGGGTGGCAAGGTCAATAGAGAGACGGGATTTTCCCGTTCCTTTTGTTCCCACTATGAACACCACTTTCGTCTTGTTGAACTTGTTATTGTCGATGAAAGTATTCATTTTAGCTACGCATAAAATAAAATTAAAATAATAATTAGTTTACAATAGTAATAAATCTCATTAAAACCACTCATGCATACAGTCAAACATTAAAAAATCTTGAAGATGTAAGGTTAATAAGTAGAAACCTTTCTTGAGATGCATTATACTATGTAAAAAAAAAATATTTTTCTTGATGGTGGCTATGAAAGAAATTGCATTAAGTTTTTATAGTAATATCTGTTTGTGGACTTATTAATTGACATACCATACTCAGAATTACTGATATCTTTTAGGAAAAGAATGACTTTTGAAAAATTTATAACTTGAATTTTGTTAATTACTATTAAATATATTTTAGGATAAAGTTATTAGTTGTACATAATTAGGAGATCACATGCAACTGGGCTTTTATAGTAAAAATGTGATTATAAACTTATTAATTGGTATACCAAATTAAAAACATAATATATATATATATATATATATATATATATATAAAATTCATATCTTTTAGGATAAGAATAGTTCTCGAAAAAAATATACAGATATGTCACCTTGAATTTTGGTGATTAAGCTTAAATAATTTTAGGTTGACGTTTCTACCTGTACATTGTTATGAGATCACATACAGAATTGATAAAAGACTGATTAATAAAGGATTGTAAAAACAACTCAATAATATTTTTGATGGAATATATTCAAGTGATCATGCGTCAATTCTTACACTATCTAACAACACCTCATAAGTTTTAAGTCTTATTCCATTAGAGGGAAGGGAATAGTTATCGATAACTATTTCAATTACGAGTATTTATATTAACTTGTGCAGCATATAATAATAGATACAGATTTTATTGAATCAAGATTTCATCACCGTGATTGAATTAGGCAGAATATATTTCCTTAAATGATCATTACCAATAGATTGCAAATTTACTATTTTCTCTTCTTTGTCAATGTAACAATTTTAAATTTTGAGTTAAGAATTCTGTCACGCCCTGAGCCTACATCCCAGACGTGGCTGGCACTCGAGAACCATTGCTGGCCCCAAGTGAACCCTTGGCCTAACTTACTTAACTCAGCGGAAGATTTAACTTAACAACATAATCTCAAAACATTACTTTAAGGAGATATAAAACTTAGCCAAACGGTGACTGAAGTCTTTAAACAACATCTGAATGATAAAGTAAAGACAACAGAACTACTAACTGCCTATGAAGCCTCAAAAACAAAGAGGGATATCGGGACAGGACCCCTGTCACGACCCGAGAGCACCTCCAAGTCGCGACACGGTGTATTTGACCTCGAAGAGGTCTTATACAAGCCCTTCTTAGCATTCATTCATCACATAGGTAATAAAGATATGGCGGAATTAAAACTTTTTAAAACAAACTCATAAGACTTGAAAGTCGACATCATTTTAAAGAAGTCTTTATACACAAGCGGAATACTAGTCTCACATGGCCAACTTAGACCTAAAACTCCAAGGAACATACTAGGAGCACGACCCTTTACATTTGAAAGAAACTAGAATATAGAATCTTTGTCCTCGACATATGAGGACATACCAAAGACTTGAGAGAAACTCTATTCCCAAGCCTCACTATGGAAAGCAACACACTTGCCAACTCCTACACTTGTAGTAAAACATGGAAAGGAATGGAGTTAGAACAATTAAGTACTAAGTATGATGACTATACAAAAACATGCAAAAAGGGACATTTATTTGAGGTATATCATTTTCATGCTATTTTTGATAAAAACTTCATAATACAAGTATAAGAGACATATTACAAGTCACCATCCAGATACAAGATAATACTTACATAATATACATGCTCAACTAATACCAAACTACAAGACAACCATATTTATCAAGTGAACCATTTCATCATGTAAGAGCCTCCATCTAAGGTTATCCTAAGACCCACCTAAGTAAGACATGAACGGGCCACCCATACAACCTCTTCACACACACCTAAGTATTCCTCAAGACTACCAAAGATAAGGACCTTTCCCTTTCAACGTAAACCAATAAGTCAACATTCGTTATTAGAGACATTTAAGGAGACATTCATGCATATAAAGGACTTCACATAATGGTCATTAAAGACCTAGGGAACTCACTTTAGTACCTTCAAGGTCTACTCGTGCCATTTGTAGATAGCATCCCATACTACTACCTACACGTTATAGAACCTATCAAGTAACTAGAGTGCACATCCCACATGATGAGAGTAGGCATTAAACGACATAGACCACACTAGCTAGGCATGGAATCCGGTGTCACAAGATCCAACACCGTGGAAGGTGTTCTACTTACCAAGGGTAAAACTAGTAAACAACCCATGTAGGCACACGGTTTAGGGGATATCCAAAGACGTTCATTGTACTCTAACCTCATACTCAGAGAGAGCCAGCATCTTAACCATATGAACTCGGTGCTTAGCCTTATTTCCCATAGAGTAATTTCATTCACATGCGAGTACTAGAGAGGGCGCCATCATTCGACCTACTAACCCATAACACTCTACCAAGAAGGGCACCACAAGGATCTACCGATCAACGTTCAGAAAGGGTAGCTCTCTGACTTTA
Organism: Solanum chacoense; assembly: GCA_029582705.1. Classification (NCBI taxonomy): domain Eukaryota; kingdom Viridiplantae; phylum Streptophyta; class Magnoliopsida; order Solanales; family Solanaceae; genus Solanum; species Solanum chacoense. The sequence goes on from JAJOOP010014938.1 coordinate 5,740, forward strand.
CCGTTCTGGTCCACCAACTCTAAGTCTATCATTCCAGACAAGAAGGAGGTCATCACCTTTAGGTTTACCCCTTCAAGGCTTTACATTCACATAGGGTCCTACACTCAGCATGAAGGGGCACCATGCTTAGGTCTATCCGTTTCAAGTCATAGCCTAGATTACCTCATTAGTCATTTATAGAAGCTCACCAACTTTCGGTATACCGATCCTAGACGCTCATTCATTCATTCATTACTCAAGAAATGGATGCCTATACCTACCAAGTCAAGGGATTACATTCAAGAAGCTTTCTTGTAGCAAGGAGAAACAACTAGGTTTAACACATAGAGATACAACACCACCATATAGAGACTCTTCATAGTCTATCATCATTACATATGAACATTAAGAGTGAAAGTACTTTCAATCACAATACAACAACACTTTATACTAGATCACCTTGAGATCACATGAACACCTTCACATTGTACATTCATATATACCATAACATAATAATCCTTCAATTTACCATATTATTCGTTTAAGGCCATAATCAAAATACATACAATAAGTAAACAACTCCATCATAAGTTGATCAAACCATACAAAAGCAAATCCAAATACATCATGAATTAGGTCAACTTACCCTTCTCCAAAGCCATAACCACCATTTATCAATCCTCCAACAATTCATCATATAATGATATAGGTAACAATATAAATCAACAATAAAATTCAATCTAAGCACAATTTCATCAATATACAATCATAATTATCAAATCCACTTTACAAGACAAATTTTGGGGGATCATGGGTCCATGGAGTTTTTCACCTTAAAACATCAATCAAAACATAACATAATCATAATAAATCGTTTGAAACCATTTAATGCAAGAAACCATGAGTTTGAGGAATAATTGGGGTTTTTCATAACTTTTGAAAACCTTAAATTAATTTTTTCAGATTTGGCTCTAGGGAGAAAACTAGCCCTAGATAAAGAGCCACCATACTATAGTTGATGAATTCCCAAAGAAATTTGATGAAGAAAGATTTGAATCCAAATCCTAGTTCCCACTTCTTCTTCTTCCTTGAGTTGAGAGAGAAGAACTTTGGAGGTTTTGATTTGAGTATTTGAGAATAATGACTTAAAGGAAGGTTTTAAGATTTAAAATTATTTATATTAATGATATAAACCATTTAAAATAAACCCCACATGATAAAAACTTAAAACGAAATTACTTAAAAACCCTTCACTTGGGCATCCCCGTCAGGGACCACGCTCACTTAGACGGGTTGTGAAGGGCACCACGACTCGTGGTGGTGCCCATGGTCCCCTAAACAGTGTGCATCCCTCACTTGCCAAGCCCTCCAAGGCCAAGGCAAGTTCACGGAAGCCTCCGCGATCAGTTGTCAACACCACGAGTCGTGGTGATGCTCGTGAACTTGGAGGCAGTGGCTTGGTTAAGTGGCCTTGCAAGCCTTGCCACCAAGTGACCTTCACGGCCACTTTCACGAGCCGTGGTCATGACCACCAGCCGTGAAGTGGTCCGTGGTCATGGGGCAGTAGCTTCGCCAAGGTTGGGCAAGCCTTGCTCTCCTTGGCTTGCAACAAGCCTTCACCCTTAACCATCATACAAAAACACATTTTTAACATGGAGTCTAACACGTGCCTTAACGTTGACTAACTAAATTCTTTCAACCAAGGCTAGGAACTACAAATCACCACTTAGAACACATAAACTTACAAGACTAGTTCCCGAACGTCATGGTCATCCCTTGACGTTCAACCTCAAAACTCTTCCAACTAGAATTTAAAGGTCAAAACTCTACATTTAAACAAGTTACTAACTTCTAAAACACATGAGAAGTTCTAGTTCCTCCTATTTCACTTTTAGGGTTGTTACATTATCCCCCACTTGGGAACATTCTTCCTCGAATAATACTTAAAACACAGAAAGGGGTAACAACTCAAGACTAGCAGCCCACGATCATGCATACAACATTATAAATCATATTCAAAGCTAGGAGGAACATCAACTCCACATGAAAAGGCATCAAAGCACAACAAGAAGGTAGGAACTATATCTACAAACTCATTATGCACATAAACATCCCCACTCTCATTTCGTTGGAGGAACTTCCTTCCCCAACGATCATCATTAAGCACATTATGCAAATTTCTCATAAAGCATAATTATCCAACAAATTCAAGAACACGTTTTTAAATGTGCTCACAAGTCAACTCATACAACATTTAGGCAATTTATCCTAGAGGCATAACAACATGAGGGACAAAATCATTAAAGATCATTTTCTCATGTAAACATAAACTCATGAAAACATACATAACATAAGGAAACAGGAAACTCATTTTTCACAAAAGACTCCAAAACATGCACCATGCTACTAGAAACTCTAAGTCTCAAGCTTGAATAGAATATAAGGAAAGAGAAAAGGACATCAACACTCTCACAATCTTACTATTCAACAAACTATCCCCCACTTAGAAGAAACCCAACTAGACTATCTTGAACAACATATAAGGACCTCGTCACAAAATCAAGGAACTATAACTTACCGGCACCTCCATCCAGATTAGCTCCTTTGTCATTGTTGGCTTGAAGAGCATAGAAACGAGTCTTCTTTTGATCATCAACTTTAGGACCTCTAAAAGAAGCTTCTCTAGTATCCATTCCTATAGCCGCAAGAGTAGGACAATCCCTCACCTTGTGATCATTCTTTCCACAACAATAGCACTCATTAGTATCGGCTAGACAGTTCCCAAAATTCTTCTTCCCAGAAGTGTGACATGTAGGCTTAACAAATTGAGAACCATCACCTCTCTCTTGATTAACCTTAGGAGCACTTGCGGAATCTTGGTTAGGAGCCCTCTTCTTAAATATAGGTTGACCTTGCTCATCGGATCTACCCCTCTTCAAATATCTACCCAACCTCTTAAGCTTGGACTCCTTAATGGATTGAGCATACACCATGAGTCTAGAAATATCCATGTCATTATGGAGCATGACCGTACGACACTCTTTCTTGACTAAGTTGGTTACACCGGTCACAAACCTACTCATCTCCTGTCTAGGGTTAGACACCACAGATGGAGCGTTTTTAGACAACAAGGTAAACTTCAAAGAATACTCCTCCACATTCATGTTACCTTGCTTAAGATTTATGAACTCCTCAATCTTACACTTCCTCTTCTCCGGGGGAAAGTACCTTCCTAAGAATGCTTCCTTAAACTCTTCCCACTCTATAGGACCCGCTTCAACCGGCCTATTGGCTTTCCATTGTGTGAACCACACTAGGGCCACTTCCTTCAATTGGTGGGAAGCCAACTCCGCCTTTTCCCTAGAAGAAACCCCCATAGCATTGACTATCTTATAGATTCCATCCAAGAATTCTTGGGGATCTTCTCCCACTCTAGAGCCAAGAAAGATAGGAGGATTCATCCTCACAAAGTCTCTCAACCTTGAGGCCACCACGGTACTCTCATTTGCATTCACCCTAGGCCCCATATCTCGGTTAGCTTGAGCCATCATGGCTTGAGCTAGAGTTAGAAAAAATGCCCTAATCTCTTCATTAGTCATGGCCGAGGGAACCACTGGAGCCTAATTCTCTGGATTGCCTATGGAGACTTGGTCACCTTGAAGACCTTGGGGAAGAACTCCCCCATCCACATTCTCCGCTGCCGCTCTCCTACGATTAGCCTTTGTATTCATATCCTATAAACACAAGAGAAAGGATTAGAAAAAGGGACACTTATAGAACCACACTCTAAGGCATGACTTCAAGAATATGAAAGAAGGGTAACTTCTATGGGTCCTATAGCCTCTCACTCATAGATGTGTCACGACTCACATCGATGAACAAAACTCTACTGGACGTCGCTTGTGAGACTTTGAAGCAAAAACCATTCCCAAAACCATATGCTCTGATACCAAGTTTGTCACGACCCGAGAGCACCCCCAAGTCGCGACACGACGTATTCAACCTCGAAGAGGTCTCATACAAGCCATTAGCATTCATTCATCACATAGGCAATAAAGATAGTGCGGAATTAAAACCTTTTAGAAGAAACTCATAAGACTTGAAAGTCGACATCATTTTAAAGAAGTCTTTATACACAAGCAGAATACTAGTCTCACCTGGCCAACTTAGACCCAAAACTCCAAGAAACATAGTAGGCACACGGCCCTATACATTTGAAAGAAACTACAAGTCTAATACGAATGTCTTAATAAAAGAAACTTGAATATAGAATCCTTGTCCTCGACATATGAGGACATACCAAAGTCGTGTGAGAAACTCTAGTCCCAAGCTTCACTATTGAAAGAACCTCACTTGCCAACACCTACACATGAAGTAAAACATGCAAAAGAATGGAGTTAGCACAATTAAGTACTAAGTATGATGACTATACAAACACATGCAAAAAGGGACATTTATTTGAGGTATATGCTTTTCATGCTATTTTTGATAAAATTTCATAATACAAGTATAAGAATCATATTAAAAGTCACCATTCAGATACAAGATAATACTCACATAAAATACATGCTCAGCTAATACCAAACTACAAGACATAACCATATTTATCAAGTAGACCATTTCATCATCTAAGATGACATTAAGGGGCCGCCCATACAACTTCTTCACACAGACCTAAGTGTTCCTCAACACTACAGAAGACAAGGACCTTTCCCGTTAAACCTAAACCAATAAGTCAACATTCGTTATTAGAGACATTTAAGGAGACATTCTTGCATATAGGGGACTTCACATAGTAGTCATTAAAGACTTAGGAAACTCACTTTAGTACCTTCAAGGCCTACTCGTTCCATGTGTAGATAGCATCCCATACTACTACCTACATGTTATAGAACTTATCAAGTAACTAGAGTGCACATCCCACATGATGGGAATAGGAATTAACCAACATAGACCACACTAGCAAGGCATAGAATCCGGTGTCATAAGACCCCACACTGTGGAAGGTGTTCTACTTGCCAAGGGTAGAACTAGTAAACAACCCATGTAGGCACATGGTTTAGGGGATATCCAAAGACGTTCATTGTACTATAACCTCATACTGGGAGAGAGCCACCATCTTAACCATATCCACTCGGTGCTTACCCTTATTTCCCATTGAGTAATTTCATTAACATATGAGTACTAGAGAGGGTGCCATCATTGGGCCTACCGACCCATAACACTCTACCAAAAAGGGCACCACAAGGATCTACCGATCAAGGTTCATAAAGGGTATCTCATAGAATTTCTTAGCGAGGGTCTTCTACCGTTCCGGTCCACCAACTCTAAGTCTATCATTCCACACAAGAAGGAGGTCATCACCCTTAGGTTTTCCCCTTCAATGCTTTACATTCACATAGGGTCCTAGACTCATCATGAAGGGGCACCATGCTTAAGTGTAACCGATTCAAGTAATAGCCTAGAGTACCTCATTAATCATTTATAGAACGGCACCAAATTTTCATCTAACAATCCTAGATGCTCAGTCATTCATTCATTACTCAAGAAATGGATGCCTATGCCTACCAAGTCAAGGGATCACATTCAAGAAGATTTCATGTAGTAAGGAGAGACAACTAGGTCTAACACATAAAGATACAACACCACCATATAGAGATTCTTCATAGTCTATCTTCATCACATATGAACATTAAGAGAGAAAGTACTTTCAATCACAATACAACAACACTTTATACTAGATCACCTTGAGATCACATGAACACCTTCACATTGTACATTCATATATACCATAACATAATAATCCTTCAATTTACCATATTATTCATTTAAGACCATAATCACAATACATACAATAAGTAAACAACTCCACCATAAGTGGATCAAACCATACAAAAGCAAATCTAAATACATCATGAATTAGGTCAACTTACCCTTCTCCAAATCCATAACCACCATTTATCAATCCTCCAACAATTCATCATATAATGATATAGGTAACAATAGAAATCAATAATACCATTCAATCTATGCACAATTCCATCAATATATAATCATAATTATCAAACCCACTTCGTAAGACAAATTTAGGAATTTAGGCAGATCATGGGTCCATAGAGTTTTTCACCTTAAAACATCAATTAAACCATAATATAATCCTAATAAATCGTTTGAAACCGTTTAATGAAAGAACCCATGAGTTTGAGGAATAATTGGGTTTTTTCATAACTTTTGAAAACCTTGAAAACCATTTCTGAGATTTGGCTCTAGGGCAAAAACTAGCCCTAGATAAAGAACCACCATACCTTAGTTGATGAATTCCCAAAGAAATTTGATGAAGAAAGATTTGAATCCAAACCCTAGTTCCCACTTTTTCTTCTTCCTTGAGTTGAGAGAGAAATATTGAGAGAGAAGAACTTTGGAGGTTTTGATTTGGGTATTTGAGAATAATGAGTTAAAGGAAGGTTTTAAGACTTCAAACTATTTAAATTAATGATATAAATCATTTAAAATCAATCTCACATGTTAAAAACTTAAAATGAAATTACTTAAAAACCCTTCACTTGGGCAGCCCCGTTAGGGACCACGCCCACTTGGACGGGTCATGAAAGGCACCACGGCTCGTGTTGTGCCCATGGTCTACTAGACAGTGTACATTCCTCACTTTCGAAGCCCTCCAAGGCCAAGGCAAGTTCACGAAATCTCCCACGATCCATCGTCAACACCACGAGTCATGTTGATGCTCGTGAACTTGGAGGCAGTGGCTAGGCTAAGTGGCCTTGCAAGCTTTGCCACCAAGTGACCTTGATGGCTACTTTCACGAGCCGTGGTCATGACCACTAGCTGTGAAGTGGTCCTTGGTCATGGGACAGTAGCTTGACCAAGGTTGGGCAAGTCATGCCCTCTTTGTTTAGGCCTTGCTTTCCTTTGCTTGGCACAAGACTTCACCCTTAACCAACATAAAAAAACACCTTTTTAACATGGAGTCTAACACGTACCTTAACGTTGACTCACTAAAGTCTTTCAACCAAGGTTAGGAACTACGATACACCACTTAGAACACATAATCTCACAAGACTAGTTCCCGAACGTCATGGTCGTCCCTTGACGTTCAACCTCAAAACTCTTCCAACTAGACTTTAAAGGTCAAAACTCAACATTTAAACAAGTTACTAACTTCTAAAACACATGAGAAGCTCTAGTTCCTCCTATTTCATTTTTAGGGTTGTTACAACCCCCGATCATCCTAACAACTGAAAACTAGAAAGCAATGTAAAAAGGAACCCTCCAGAAGCAAGGAGGCTCAACAACTAACTCTGAGTGCTGAACCTTATCAACGAGGTGCTGGATGCTGATCCTGGTTACCTGCGTCTGCATCATAATACGATGCGGGCCAATTGGCATCAGTACATTGAATGTACGAGTATGCAGTTGGAATGCTAAACATAACATAGGCTTGAAAAGATTCTGAACGAAACACTTACATTGGATCTTCTCAACTCATGAATAACTTAACTCAAAATAAAGCAATGAAACACATACAATATATGAAACGCTTTATAAAATAGTAAAATCAACTTAGTTCGTTAAAGAAAATGCCTTAACAAACATAACTTTACTCATATAACAAAGTAATATAGTTTCTGTGAGAGTTTCTCTAACCGACAACCACCAGTATGAGCCTAAATGGTGATACAACATATTGCCCGTGCTGCCAGAAATGTCCTACACTTTGTCGTCATATAGGACACTTAACTTAGTGGATCCACTAGTGTATGCTAAAAGCATCTTAAGGAGTCATCTAAAAAGTATGATCCTTTACTACCCATGATGGCTACATGGTTTATGGAGACTTGAGTTAATATGAAGTCGCATCCCCATATCGGTGCTCA
>JAJOOP010014939.1:0-16849 GCA_029582705.1 Solanum chacoense
CCCCACCCACTCCTTCATTTCAAACTATTCTTGTTTATTCTTAGAAGTGATGAACAAGAAAAAGTGAAAAAGCCAACAACTTATTGTTGCTTCAAAATCTTACTTATGGAATGGTTTATTGATTGTGAAGAACTTGAAGCTTTTTAATTAAAAAATTTATAATTTCTTCATCTCATTTTAGTTTTTAAATTTGTATTATTTATTCATTTGGTAATGTGTTTTAAAAATTGAATGTTTTTTAGTCTTGAATCTATAGAGTTTGATTTTTTTTCGAGATTTTATTTTTACTTTAATAATCTTGGATTAATCATCATTTTTTTTCTATTTTTTTACCTTTCTAAAATTGTATATATAAAAACAAACAAAAAAGAATCACCCCAAAGAAGCCCGTGTAGTTTAAGTGCTAAAGTAAGTTGTGCTTCCAAGTTTAGGGATTTTTTATGTGTTTTCTCCAAATTTTTCTCTAAACATTTCAATTTTTCTAATTCTTATTCCTTCTTGTAATCATGAATCATTAATAGAAATATTAATACTTGGCCATAGAATTTTCGAGAAACTAATTCAAGAATCTCAAGAAAAGATATTTTGATAATTTTTATTCAAGTTAGGGTTCTTCATCATGTAACGACCCATAAGGTCATTTTTAGAAATTTTCATAAATTATCATTTTACCCCTTCCAATAGTTGTTGCAAGTCATTTATGATTAGTCGGTGAAGTTGTTTTGAGAATTTTAAACTATTCGATAACTACAGTTATTTAATTGATGGGTATACAACAACCTTAAACAGACAATGCAGAAACCACATAATTCATCTACAAAATGAGAGTGGTCAGTGGTTATACGACTATGATGGCATTAAAAACCAAGTCTATCGTTACTTCTCCAATTTATTCAAGGCATCTCAAGAAGCTAATCCTTTTGCCTCATCCTTAGAACCCCACCAACACTCCCTGGATAGGGAGTGATCTCCTATCAATCCAACCTGTTGTGTTATTGCAGGGCATTAATGCGTAAGCTGGGGAACCCCAGTCCAATAAATGTTCAGAGAAGAGAACCAAGTGGCAGATGCTTTAGCTAAAGGGGGATCTAAGCTAACAGATGCTAACTCTTTTGCTTTTTGGAGAGTTCCGCCATTGTTTGTTTCAACAACGTTAGAGGCAGACAAAGTAAAAACTTCCTTTATTTAGACGTACGTGCAATACTTGCAGATGATTGTAACTTATATTATGTCGATCCCTCTGGCCCCTCAAACAGTTTTAGCAGAAACAATGCTCTGCCACTTATTTGTATTGATCCATAAGTATCTCCTTTATTACCAAAAAAAATACAGTACATGAACATGACATTAGCGAATTTGTGAAAGCATGTGTGACCTATTTGGGCATTATCCATTGAATGTGACTTATAAAAAGTAGTTGAACTCAACCAATTACCAGCACAATGGTGCAATTGAGATCAGAGGAAATAATATTGGTTTTGCGGTCAGCACAGTTGAAAAATAAAGTTCCTAGAACAAGCAAAGTGGGAAATATCAAGTCCCTAGAACAAACAACGTAATACAAGTAGCCTATGATGGCAAGCTGTTGACGGGGAATTGTGTGCTTATTCCCTTTTATTAGATAGTAACTAAACTAAAGTAGTTCGGAGATTTTCAGGCGGTTTGTTACTAAATGTGCTCAACCGTAAACTGATCCTGAAATGCTAAAACCAAACCAGATAAACTAAATTCGACGTTGGACAAACCAAAAAGATAAATCAGTTCAGATTGTGCACAGCCAGCCCCACAGGCAAATGATGCAGAAAACGGAGGATTTCTAACTAGTAAAACTAAATTAATTGCTTATGGACCAAGATATGTGGAACCTCTAATCCCCACTTCGCCCCACCACACCTTAGGTGGAAGGGGCAGACAAATAAGAGGGAAGACATCTCCTTTTCATTTCTTGTGTATCATAGTTTCTGCACAGAGCCAACTCAAAACATATAAAAAAAATCCACAAGCTTACAGTTTATGGTATGTAATCTTACGACAGAGATGCCGTAACAGTTCCTACAAACAAATTGCATTCAAAAGCTTAAACGATGTAGGAGAATGCACAGCTCATTGTTCATCCATATGTCATGGACCTCTTTGATTCTCATCCTAAGTTATTAGGTAACCAAAATCAGTGAAATGGTCTTAAATCATTTCTTCTGAAATTGGCAATTCTCATATAGGAACACCTAATTCAGAAATTTTGACAATCCTTTTGTCAATTGCAGTTCTTTGTTGACGCAGATGTGACGCCATAGAAGCAACCTGAGTGATATACTCAGGTAAGGATGAAAAAATCCAATGCAGATATAAATCAAAAACTAGATAGAAGAAATTGATGAACACGTGCAAATAATATTCATTCACCATACCTCTGCTCTTAGCTTTAATGCCTCTCTACCTGGAATTTCCCGCAGCACATCCATCAAATCTATCAGTTGAGAAACATAAGTTGCATTAAGTTTTTTATTGCACATCAACAAAGCTTTACTTGGGGGGTTTGAAATGAAGTTTCCAGAAAATCCATCCTACTACCTTTAGTAAAGTAGTGTTGTGTTTATTACAAAAAATACAAATGACATAAGGAGTCATTGGTTAAAGGGAAGTTTTCCTTACATAAAACACAAATGAAACAAGGTATGGCCTGATTTTCCATGTCTGTCAAGTCATTTGATGCAAGGACATGGGTCGAATTAATAAAAGGTAACTTTTCAAAATACAACAATCTAAATCAACATCACTAGGCAGAAAACAAGATACCGAGCAATCAAAAAATCTCCGATTTAAGCAAAACAACAGGTTTATTCACTACTAGCCTATCCTTACATCTGTTTCCAATAAGGACCTTAATATTTTTTTTCCTTTGTAGTTCTCCAAAACCAGGCACTTCAAGCAATCCGGAAAAAGTGCAAGCTTTATGGAACCAGAATTTGTATAAGCTAAAACTTTCTTCATGTAGCAAAGCAAACCTAGTTTTGTCCAAAAACTCAAGCTTTCTGTTAATTTAGTGGAGATAATTTGGTTGCTAGACCATGGGTCCATTCAAGAGAAAACATAGGTTGCAGACTCGTGTAGCAAACAATGAGAAGCAGTGGGTAATGGAGGATATGAGAAAAAGTACATATTTGTAAAATAATAAGGAAACCAGGGTACACTAACCAGCAGCTTGACCTTCAACCTTGTAGACAGATTTTGCAACACTTTGAATCTGATTCCCAGCAACCCTAAATATCTAAATGATCAAATGCAGAAACTACAGAGATAAGATACAAACAAACATACAGAAACAGCTTACATGAGGTCAGAATGGCCGCGTTTCATATCCTTTTCAGCAAGAGATGCTCTTTCAAGCAACTTTTTACTCTCTTTCTTCATTAAGCCAACAGACAGGCCCAACTCTTTCACATTCTTCTCAGCTTTAATAAACTTGGCCTGAAAAGTTGAAGTATTACCTTAATCAGATTGAAAAAAGATGACATATGCACGAGACTCAATCATGTCAGCTGCTGGGCCAGAACTCCCAATGGAAGTTTAGTACGAGATGCATACAAATTAGGTGAAATTTTAATTTGAATGAACAAGGGAGCAGACTACCTCCTCACTCTGGAGACGGCCCAGTGTTTGACGGTACAGAAATCTTCTTGGTCCTGCACGAAGGGGTCGTTTAGGTTGCACAGAAGAAAGCTTGATATTAGCTACCAAAAAATGTCATTATTTTAGTGAATGCAACTAAGTAATAAGCATCTTTGTAGAAGGAAAAAAACAAAACTTAGCAATACACATGGTTGTCTATGGATCATGAACCTAACACTATTTCAAGGGTAAAGTGCAAACTCATTTAAAGCAACCACGCTTAAATCCTCCAACATTCATCTCCTTAGTGATATGATCCTCAAATGGTTTTAAAAAGACATAATTTAGTTAAAGAAAATGCGGCTATTGGTTTCTGCAAACATTGCTGTCAGACAAGGCATCAATCTGAAGGAGATCACGTTTGACGTAGTGGGAGATGCTGGAAAATTTTCATGACTTCATCTTTTCTTTGTTTCTGGGAAGGGACCACAATATTATCCCTTTGTACTGTAGTTGCATTACAGAACAATTTGTAATCAATGGGAGTGGCTATAAGAGGTTGTGTCTGGAAACAAGCATAAAAAGGGACATGGCAAACAGCAAAAGATGGACACCACTAATTGAATTCTATTTTTAGTGAAGATAACCCAATCCCAAAAACTAGCTCATTAAGGGAGAATTGCCCGAGTCCATATTAGAAAACCACCCCTCCATTCCAAACCAATGTGGGTCTCTAACAATCTCCCTCGCCTAGACCGCCAACTAGAGAATGGGCAACATAACATGGGAGTTCAAACAGGAATGGACTTGGCTCTAATACTATGTGAGATATGGTCTTTGGGCCTAATTCAACCCCAAAACCTAGCTCGTGAAGGAAGAATTGCCCAAGTATGAATAAGGAGACCACTTGTCCCAGTTAGTGGTACAAATTGATTGGAGAGACTTCAAAGATATTTTCCTTGAGCCACAAAGGAGGACAATAAACAAGTTTCCTCCAATAAATTAGACGTGATATTTGGTTCTTTAACAAAATCTTACTGCAGAAGTGGCTAGAGTAAAAGTTACGAACTCATAAGAAGATGGAGGAGCAACCCTATTTCCTTACCCTACAAGTGCAGAGTATAGACAAACTTCACAGAGGTGTGGGTCTGCCAGATGAATTCAGCGGAAACATCACTTTAGTAGTTGGGGGTAGGGGCACAATAAGTATCTAGAGACATAGGTGGCTACATGTATTAGTCGGTACACTATGAACAGTGCTTTCTCAACAATTTATTATATCTCGAGCCAAAGTGAATATCAACAGCTCAAGTACACGGTGATCAAGAAAGCCGGCTCTTTGGAGTATGAAGTTCAGAAGAAACTAAAAGAACTGAACGATGGAGGTTCAAAACATGGAATCACTTTACAAGTAATGTAGTGGGGTTTTTTTGCCAGTATATTCCTACAAAGGCCAGTAAGGATTAGGGGGCTAAATATTGGCAGTAACAGGAGAGAGGTGGTAATGTCATCACATAATTTTTATGTGGACGACACCCATATAAAACTATTAAAATAGGAATAAGAACAAGAATAGTTTATACAGTCCTACATTCAATAGGAAATAGGAATAGGTTAGAAAATGATTATAATGTAGTGTCCTAGTTGGAAAATAAGTCTAATGTAGTGTTCGAAAATAGGGTCTCAATGTAATAATGTAGATACACAATACAATAATATTCTTCTTCAATATTTCTCACATAATATAAGAGCTTACACGATCCTAGTAGAGAATCAAAGAGCTTCCACTGTCGGCGGGTGGCTATAACCCATATATGTCGCCATCTGATCAATGATTATGTTAGCGAAATTTCGGGCAATACTATATGCATGAAAAATATTCATGCTAAGGACTTAATTGCATTCGGGACACAGAGAGTAGCACCGTGCATCTTTCCGGTGACTACTTTCTCATATCTGATCTGTGCATCACCGTGTCATCTTCCTGGTGACTACTTTCTCATATCCAATTTGCGTAGCACCATGCATCTTTCCGATGACTGCTTTATCATATCTGATTTGTCTAGCACCTTGCATCTTTTCGGTGACTACTTTTTCATATCTGATTTGTGTAGCAGCATGCATCTCTTTGGTGACTACTTTCTCATATTTGATTTGTGTAGCACCTTGCATCTTTCCAAACAACTTTCTTATATTTGAGTTGTGACGCGTCGTGCGTCTTTCTGATGACTCCTCAGATTTGATTTGCGTAGTTCTGTGCGTTGACTAGCTCCTATGTGACATATGTAGTTTCAATCTTTGTCAATGTTGTGCAAAATCCAACACCACCTCAAGGTCCAACCTCTGGCGACCAAAGCCAAACAACCGTCACTGATCGCAATTCCCTCACATACGGCAAAATCTAGGCTTCCAGCGACTATGTCGATGCATGAGCCTGCCATCCGATTTATCAGGGACTTTCTTGTTCAATATTGACTAGTCTCTTGATTTTGAGCACTTCCCAGCGACCCTTACATTGTTTCTGGTAGATCTGAGCTTTCACTTTTGCCAAAATAGGGTATACCCAAATATTTTTGGCTAGATTACGCTCCCGTGGCTAAAATAGCATATGTCCGCCTTTCTATCTATGGTTGTCATTCGCCATTGGCCTTTTAATCCGTTGGACATTCAGAATGGTTTTCTCCATGATGATCTCAAGGAAGAAGTATATATGGAGCAACCACATGGTTTTGTTGATCAGGGTGAGCCTAGTAGCCTTGAATGTCAATTACGAGGGTCACTCTATGGTCTGAAATAGTCTTCTCTAGCTTGGTTTGGAAAGTTCAACACAGTTTTTCAGGAATTCGGCATGACTCATATTGGAGTTGATCACTCCGCGTTTCATCAACATTCTGAATCAAATTCAGTATTTTATGAGAAGACAAAGCACATTGAGTCAATTTTGTGAAGTCAAGTGATCAACTTGCAAATATCTTCACCAAGCCCCTCATCGGTCCTCGTATTTAATTACATTTGTGACAAGCTAGGTACATATGGCTTGTATGCACTAGAGGTCTACCTTCTTATGCCTGATAGAGTGGGTTCCTCTAAAATCTCCTTCCCAAAATACTAAACTACACATCTATTCAACAAACCATCATTCTCCGTTCCGAATGAGTCAGAGATAGAGTGTAACCCTTTTTGGAACTAATAGAGGCTTCGCCAGGGTTTTTGGATTGCCTTTTACTATCTTTAACAGCTTTAGCATATAGGTAGTTGGCTTCAATGATTCTCAGAGGCTCAACGATCTCCTATTGTGGAGAACATTTAATGAAGTTTCCTATCTTAAATGCTATGTCTTTCTAGCCGGCATTCAAAGTTGCTTCAGAAATAATTAACACGAATCTCCCTTCTCCTTAAAGACAAAATACTCATATACCTGCCATGAGCATTATACTTTTAGTACATGAATATTATGTCGTATTGTCCTTAGTTTTTCATCTCCTGACCACATTCTGTTCAGAACTTATGTGGATGTTGTGGAGAGAGAAAAAGGGAGAGCTATACTCTTTCCATTTGTTGAGGACTATACTCTATTATTTTGTATGTCACTAGTACATTGGGTGTTTGCCCACACCATCAATATAATTATTGCTTTTACAAATATCAAAGAATTACTACTCCCAATTCAAAAGTTTTGGTGCTATCATATAGTTTTGAAAGGCATAGGTAATGCAATAAAGCAATAATAACAAGTTAAGAACTAAAATTCAGGAGAAGAAAGCAGAATGGACCAAATCCTGAAAGCAAAAAAAAAACTGAGGGAATGCAAATTAGATCTTTTAAATCGATCTACAGAAAAAAGGAAAGTTCACTAAATCTCAACATCAAAAATAACAAAAAGAAAGTGAAAACAAGATGCAAATGCTAGCTATTTCATACACAGTTGTCTAAAAGCTTAGAAAATCACTAGAAGTTTGTCACTGCATATTGGAGATGGGCTCTTAACCGGTCACAGGCTTATATATTCTTTATCTCCTGCTATAATAACTTAATTCAATGTCTGTTGATTTGAGAGCACTTTTTAAGCTTTGTTAATCCTCATTTAACTGAATAGATTAATTTTTTCACATTGAATAACTTAAAACAATACGCATAAGATCACTTCACAGTAATCTCAACATTTTGAATTAATCAATGAGGAAGCCTCAGAAAAACAACGAGGAATAGGAGTCGGTATACAAACGAAATGCCAACTTCTTCTTAGCAATCTAAGACTAATAGAATGTTTGGCCAGCCTTATTTTTTCCCAAGAGTGCTTATTTTTTTCTAAAAAGTGCTTATTTTTAAAAGTGAAGTGTTTGGACAAGCTTTTGGGAGAAAATAAGTGCTTATGGGGAATAGCAAAAGCTGTTTTTCAGAAGCTAAAAAAGTTTTTTTTTTTTCTCGAAGAGCACTGTTGAGAAAAATACACTTAAAAACACTTCAAAAACATCTTGTTCAAACACTAATTGTTGTTCAAAAGTGTTTTCAAATTTATTGGCCAAACACAAACTAATTCCCACCAAAAGTGCTTTTCAAAGCATATTTCGGAAGTGCTTTTGAAATGAACATTTTTCAAAATAAGCTAATTTTAGAAACTAGGCCAACGTCCAAACAGGCTATAAGTGATACCGAATCAATTGCCAGCACATTATGCATGAAAAAATAAAAATAAGTACATGTAATACCTCGCATGAGGAGGAGGCCAGCAGCAATACCAATTCCCCCAGCAATAGCAGGGTGCTCTCTTGCAGATACCAACTCATCTGAAAGGATAGATTGAAGAGCATTTATAGGAGAAAAATATATCTACCAAGTTAATCTCAAATCAGATTCCTACTATCAGATTAATTAATAGTCACAATAGTCTCGGTCAAATTCCAAAAGGTAACAATAAAAGGTTAAGAAAGGTAACAATAAAAAGTTAAGGATATCGATGGAGAACTAAAGGAGATGAACATTCACGCATTCATTTTTATTCCCTCAGATAACTCAAGAGTAAATTGAAGTGATAAACGAATGCACCAAGACAGTGCATAAAGTACCGTAGCACAAGTAGAAAAATAGGAACTAGTCAAATTTAAAGTCTAATTAGGCTTACCAAAAGAACAAAGAAAAGTGAAAAGCTCATCATCTCCTTGAACAGCTTTCTCCTGCCCAAGGAAGCATGCAGAACACCTTTATCATGTTCATTGGTAAGGATTCTCCACAAAACATCGACTACAGTTTTTTCCCATTGGACTGACCCCCAATCAGGCAAAGCAGACTTCATCCCAATTTTTTCCTTATAGTTTTATCACTGTTGACTCTCTGACAAGTCAATAAAAATTCCTCAATGAATGATGCATCGTTCACTCGATTTTGAAGAAAGCAGCGCATGATGAAAGGTCATACACGATCTCAAAGTGGGGGAAAAGGTGATTGACAGACTTCTCTTTGTACATATAGAGCAGGAATTCTCTTATAGTACATGTATAAGAAGTGTGCAAGACTCACAGCATCTATAAACCAACGAGGTTCACTTGTTTTTGAAAATGTGCAACAAAAGCTTGCTGACCAACAAATGATGAGAAGCATTGCAATTATAATGCATAGAAGGCAGACAGCATTCAGTAATCAATTTTAAATCTATCCATTCAGGAAGATATAAGCACAATTGTCCATACTAAACTATAAGAAGGCATGTCCAAGTTACCTTTAATTTTCCTAAAGAAAACCTCTTCATAAGTTCTACACTGGCCTTTAATCTTCGGAATAAAATCCTGCAAAACATTACTTATAGATCAGAATTGGCAATAAAGATAAGATAATATGAAAAGATTTTGATGGAACCCCGAAGAAAACGGACCTTTGATGTTATTCAAACTCAAAAGATAGCTCACAGGGTGAAGGATAGCCTAACACCATACAAGAAAACAACCCATTCCCTCAACAAATGTGGGATCAATGTTGTCTAAGGCTAGCTTAAGGTGCATTTAACCTCTGAAACTAGATAAAAAATTAGGTTATTTTTTCCCCTCGCTTAGGTGGTGCATTGCTTTAGTGCTTGTACCAAGGTAATAAAGACCCGTTTAGACATGCACATTATTTCAAATATTCGAAAATTATTTCCAAATTAAGTCTAGTTCACGATTTGGTCAATCATTTCAACTTCAACTTGCAATAGGGTATTTAAAGTTTGAAAATTTGGTTTGGGGAGTATTTCAACTGAAATAATTCCTCGTACTCAGGTGTGGGTGTCCAAATCGGTGCGGATCTAGAGATCGGATCCTTCACGGTCTAAATTTTAAGATTCAGGATACGGATCCAGGTATGGATAGGGGTGCAAAATTAGGCTAAAAATAATTCAAATATCTAAAATAGGGTGATAAAACGTAAAATTTGAGACATGATGTGAAAAACTTGAGTAGAAAATATTGATCAAGAATGTTACCTTTCTCAAAAAAAATATTGATCATGGGAGATAAAAGGAAAAGGAGTGACAGAAATTTTTATTTCATTTTCTTCAAAGTACCCAAAACGGGTCACTCCTTTCCATTGAATATGTCCAGAGTTTCTCCATTGATTTTGGTCGAAGTACCCAAAATTGATTGACCAACAAAAGTACTAAAGGAATGAAAAGAACAAAAAAAGTGTGAAGTTGCTCACAGCGAAGTTGCGCAATTGTGTAGCCTGAAGCTATCGACGCACAATAGAGAAGAAAAGATCAAACTCAGCTACACGACCACGCAGTGTGGGGTGCGCCATCAAAACAAGGTGTAATTTTAGAATTTCGCAAGAGACTCAACGCTATAGAAGTTTGGAACTTGTCCCAGAATTAGTTTATCGAGAAAAAGAGCGAGATAAAGGTGAGGATATGAATGAGTAGTTTCTTAGAGGGTATTTGACAAACATGGTATATTGATGAATATGTTAAGATTATAATTTTCGTTTTGATGCTTGAATTAGTTATGGGAGTTGAACTTAATTGCAAGCTTGTTCATTATTTCATTTATATGAAAGAGGAATATTAGTGAATATTGTTAGCATAGTCTTGTGTTGTTTGAATCAATATATCTCTTCTAAGTAAAACAAAAAGCGCTTGTTGAAAATTATTGATTGAATCATCAGGAAAATGGTTTCTTCCTTAAAAATAATCCATAACTATATTCTTGCATATTTGTGTTCATTGGGTATAATTAGTTTATTCTTAAACTTGAGATTTACTCGAAAGAGAAATTTGAATCTTATGAGTTACCCTAATCAAATATCGAATTCGAGAGAATCGATAGGACGTTAGATATGACACATGAACATGATCAGATCTCGGCTAGCATTATGCACCGGTTTTGCGGTTTTGCCTTATACCCTATATTCTTATATATATTGATATTAAACTTTCTACTTACCAATTATATGTCATTTGCAATTTAGTCGATAATCATGGTTCATAACCACAGTCAGCTCTTATTTTTTAATCACCTGAATAATAGTTAGCAACATTTGACTGAATTACAATTTATACCAATCCCTATGGAGACGATCTTTATACTATACTATATTTGACTAGCAAAGCACTAATTTATAGTGTGTTTGCGCTCGTCAATTATAGACCCAAGACGCTTGAAGCTTCCTCTCCTAGAGATGACTTGTGTATCAATCCTCACTTCCCCATCCGCCTCATGAGATGGAGATAGTCACCTTGCACTCCATGTACTCTATTTTAGTCTTGCTCAGCCCAAAGCCTTTAGACATTAGGGTTTGTCTCCATATCTCCCATCTATCATTAACTCCACATGTCTCTATCGATCAATATTTAATACTATATTGTCTGCAAATAACATACAACATCGTACGTCCTCTTGAATAGGTTAGTGTCAATTAATCCATTACCAAGGGTAACAAAACGAGTTGAGTCATTGAGAGTTGATCCCTGGTACAGCCTTATCTCAGGGAAGTGTTTTGAGTCTCCTCCCACTGTCCTACTTGGTCTTGGCCCCATCTTGCATGTCATTACTCACTTTAACATATGCCACATGTACACCTCTAGACTCAAAAAAATCTCCATAAAATCTCTATCAAGACTTTGTCCTATGTCTTTCTAGGTCGATGACCACCATAAGTCTCTTTATGTAACACTATAGTTATATTATGAGTGGCTCAACTGAGATCACTAATTATTTCCAATAAATTTATCTTGCTAGTCAAGTCATTTTTCTTGGCAAGTTAAGAGTATTGGAAGCAAGTTGTTCACGATTGAGTAATAGAATTGCTTTGGCCAGACTCAAGATTGCTTCCCGGAGCCTAAATTATAAGGAGGTGATCTTCACAGAAAGGATAATCTATTTCTTGTTAGCCTAATTGCCTCTCTTTTTTACTTCCCAACTTTAAAGATTTTAGGGTCATTTATGTCATGGGTTGTGGAAAGATGTAGTCACAGCTGAACATGGTTTGTATAATCATTGGTAACTACGCTGACAAGATGCCCTCATGGAACTGGGTCTTGGAAATACAATTAACCTATGGGTGAGTTTGTCCCCAATATTTACTTCAAAGTAGGGAATGAATCTAGCATAAAGTTCTAGAAGGACAAGTAGCTGGTCAGCATCCTGAAAAATGAGTTTCCCCACCTCTTTTTGCTAGCAAGAAATCATGATTCATCAAGTGCTCAAACAGAGATGGGAATGCATGGAATCTACAACTGAGAAGGAACATGCATGATTGAGAGATGGGAAGTTTGATTGAGCTACTTATAAGACTAAAAAGTTTGAACCCCCAGGAGAGGGACACTATAGCTTGGAACAATTCGGATGGCATGGTAAACATAATTAAGGCAGGATATGCTCACCACATTTCAAAAAATTTGACTCTTGGCAATGGAAGTTAATTGGAGAACCAAGTTACCCACTAAAGTCATCAGCTTTTACTGGACAGCTTTGCATGTAGAATGCTTGACCCTGGAAATCTCAAAAAAAGAAGCATACAATTCGCAATAGGATGCTACATGTGCAAGCCTAATGCCGGAAGTGTCAACCACCTGCTCCTCCACTTTGTAGTAGCTTCAGGGTTATGGAATATGTTCTTCTCAATTTTTGGTATGTGTTAGATCATGACATCCAACATTAAAGAGGCCTGTAGGAGCTGGAGATACAAAGTTGATAAGGCCATCAAGAACATTTGGCTGATGGTCCCTTGATGTGGATGCGAGGAAGTCAATTAATTTAAGTATTTAATTATATTCTTAAGTAGATTTATTTATTATTTATTTATAATTTAAGTAACTTTATTTATTATTCTAGAATGGAGTTTATGTTTCATAGTTTTATAAGGATTAGGTTAAGCTATAGTTATTAGTTTGAAATAGGATTTAGGTCTCCTACTTTCATAAGAAGTAGACTTCCTATTGATGTAATAAAGCTCCTATTTAAAGGGGATTTAAATGAATAAATCAGTAAATCATATTTCAACTAAAAGCAAGAGATCAGAGTTCTCTCTTCCATTGAACTCTAAGGTTTCAGTCTCCCTTTGAAGAGCTGAAGAGATAGGAGTTGTCTCTATGAATGAACTCTAAGGTTTCAGCCTCCCTTTATATATCTCCGTGTGAATTGATCCTTCCCTAAAGATTCATAACATCCCTAGAGCTATTTTTTGTTGCATTTAGTCAGAGATAGGAATAGAAGATGTTTTGATGGAATCCCAACTTCATGTCACTCTCTGAAAGAAAAATGTTTAACCCAACACTTTTAACCATTTTTGGATTTTGTCAGTTCACTAGTCATAGCGTAGTTTTAGTTTCCAAAACTGACAATATCGTTCTATTTGTTTAGTTCATCTGTGTAAATATTTGCACCCGCTTGATGTCATTAATGAAATTATTACTTCATCAAAAACAAAAACAAAAAGATTTGGGGGTCATAATGGCTTTGGGTATCAGCTCATTGTCACATGTTGTTGGTTGAAGAAGTTAAACCGACTTTAAGATAAAGAAAGAGGAGATAAACTTAGCTGGCAACTCGATGTTGTAAAGCTCATGAGATAACATCATGTTCTTCTCCACTCAGGTAATAAGGAGTTTTTGGCTTTTCTACAAAAGCTGTCAAAACTTGTCTCTTTTAATCATCAATATTACATTTTTTCATCGTTATCATCAACATTATATTTTTTCTTATGGTAAATTGCACATGTTTTCTAATTTGAGAAGTGCAAGTGTCAAATATCTAATCAGCCTCTCATGAATTATTTGTTCCCTTTTATATTTAGCCAACTTAATGCTGGTGGTTCAACAGAGTGCCCAAAGGATTATTTGTTCCATTTCTACTGCATATCTCCAGTGGAACTTTTTCATAGCAATTCAGCCCACCCGACAAATGGTCTCACAAGAAGATGGTAACCCTTTGAACTTCTTTGAGGAAAGGCCGTGGCACGAGGGTAGAACTGCTCTTTGGTGACCTATAGGTCATGTGTTCAAGATGCAAAACCGCCTCTTTGCATAAATGCAAAGAGAATGATATGTATTATAAACTCCCACTCCCCCATACCACCATATTAGCACTTCAGGCATGAGGAAAGTTAGTTTTATTCCTTCAAACTACAGTAACAGAACTGTAATTAAGTTAAGGTCCTTGCGAAGCCTTCAAATTAAACTATTAATCTTCTACCTGATCAGTTTTCTACATTTAGTTTCTTTTTAGAGCAACAACTACGAGAGGAAACTAGAAATTTGAGGTGCAGATTGCATACCTAACAAGTGCTCTCACCAAAAAAAAAACATGCAAATAATTATTTATCGACAATTTAGCAATCATCATACATACCTGTAAGGCTTCAAAATCTAATTACTAACTTTCACAACCTTGAAGACACATACACTGAAATCATGGTTCTACCCTAGTAAATCCTTTTTTTTCTGATACTTACAGGACAAAACAGAGAAAAACAAATATATGGGGTTTCAATAATAATCATATAGTAGAATGAGTGCTACAAATGGGAGGGTAATACAAATTAAAAGAACCTGAAGAGTGCGAAGGTGAGTGGAGGATGTATTTTGTATGGAACGGGCAGAGCGAATGGCGGAGTCGGTAGACGCTTGGACAGTGCGAGGCAGATCCTCTGAGATGTAAGAGTGCCATGCTTTGTTTTGGGATGAATCCCTTTCTTCTTCCATCTTCTCCACCTCTTGTGTCAACAAAAACAAAATTATGAATTACTGGAGCTTTTCCCCAAAATACAAAGCCCTTTTTGGTCAAACTTAAAACATGCTTGGGAGCTCCATTTTCTTTTTCAATTTTCTTTATAGGAAAATTAAACTCATATTTATTTACACAAAAAAAAAACTAGTTTCACTTGCACGTGTGTGTGGTATCATCTTGTATATAATATTGTAAAATAAAATTAAAATTACTAAATTAAAATATTTAGTAAATAATTACAATTGAACGAACATAGGACAAGTGATTATAAATAATTAAATACATATTATCATAGAGTCATTTGTTTTTTAGATCAAAACGACAAGATATCATTGAATCTTTTCAAAATTCATTCAAAGTTTAAATATGGGGAGAAAGTGACATTTTTTAGTTGTACTATTTTTTACTTCACTCAATTTTGTAAACAAATCTATATAAATATATATAAAGATGGATATAAACAATCTGATCTCTATGCCCAGTATAAACAGATGAGCCGGTTATAGTAGACTTCTATCCGATAGGGTTTGATGGTTTCCTTAGGTCGGATAGGAAGAGAGAGCTTTGATGACATTTCTAGTGAACCCAAGAAAGGTCGACTGAAAAGGTTATCAAATGAATGGTAATTACAATGAAACGATCAAAAAGGAAATGTGAGTTAATATATGCTCTAACGTTGAAAATATCATAAAAAAATCTTTAAAAACACTCTCATCTTTTATCTCCTTTTTTGACATTCTATATTTGTTTTCTATTTTAAGTTTATATTTTTAAAAATTGAAAGTGTTTAAATGTATTACCCAATTAATCACATTCATTTAAAACATTCCTCAAATTAATATACATTTAAGTAAAAAGAAGATGAAGAGACCAAAAGCTTTTCATTTTCCACAACGATTTATATTTAGCCTATAAAATATAAACATTTGATCATCTATAAACAACAACAATAGACTCTTTCGCCTCTTCTTTTTTCACGTCAATCAAATTCTGAATATCATGTTAGTTATATACTTCTATTAACAATGTATTTCATCGATCTGATATTATATGTGTATCGATGTCGTCGTCATGACTCCATAAGCAATTCATAATGTCAACAGATTTTGTCCTACTTCATATTAGTAGGATTATACATAATTCTATTTCATCCAGAAAAAAAGAACAGAGAAAGCGGGAGTATATTAGTGTAAGAAGAAATGTCATGCAATAAGCGTACCTCCTCAAAATAAAAGACTTTTTTGAAAGGATATTGCACTATAATTATCCTACAAAGAGATATTTGTTGGGAAAATAAATTCATTTGGTTGAGAAATTTATAAGAGTGGAGAATGTTCAAAGGGCAAGAAGAATATTTGGAGAAAGAATCAATTTATTTATGAAATTCATATCAAATGAAGAGAAGAATAAGAAATAATTATTTGAAGAAAAGATTAATATATTTATGGAATTCATATCAAATTAGGAGTATAATAAGAGAAAATGTAATTTCTGATTTGAAAAGAGCCAAAATTAATGCTGACATTATTTCTTTCAACTTAATTGTTCTATTAATTTCTTTCTTTTTTTATTTTTTTCTTAAAAGTATTTTTTATTTTATTTTTTCTTTTATGCATCTTTATTTAAAATATATATATTAATTCATGAACATTGATGTGAAGCCAAAATATATAATTTTTAATTATTATTTGCCTCACATTTATTATTTATATTTGTCCTTTTTGAGCTTGAATTTTATGGATTGTGCTAAATAGTATATTTTATATATAGGATTAAATTGATGGAAAAATGAAAAAGTTTAAAAATAAAACGAATTAAAAATAAAAGATTGAAGAAGCAAAACAGATAGCTTAATGGATTAAATTAACTATAATAATTCTACTATTATATAAGAGGGAGTTTATGCCCAAGTGGAGCAATTGTTTATGCCCAAGTGGAGCAATTCTACTGGCTTAGATTTCTACTATATTTCATAAGTTTTGTACATTTTGTAACTATATTAAAAGGGAGTTTATGCCCAAGTGGAGCAATTGTTTATGCCCAAGTGG
>JAJOOP010014940.1:0-13728 GCA_029582705.1 Solanum chacoense
CTTGCTATTTCCAATACATCAAACCAAACAATGTATAAGAAATAATGCAAGCATAACTAATGCAAGCATTACTAATGCTTGCATTACTAATGCATGCATTACTAATACATCATATCCAGCATTATTCTTATACATTCTACCAAACGACCCCTAACTCTTTTGGGAATACATAATCCTGACATAATCTTTTGAAGAAAAGAACTTTGATCTTTACTCTTTATTCAACACAAAACTGATGTCTTAAAACAAAGTTAAAACATTTGCAAAAGACTTTTGAAATGATGCTAAGAACTCTCTAGACTTGGCTCTTAACTTTCCTTGAATTTGAATTTACGGATTCAAGGATTGTGATTTGTGATAGAAAAGGTCTCATGATGTTTAGGAGTGTTTTTAGATAGCTAAACATGAGAACGATCAAGAAATCACTGTCTGGAAACAAGTCTGTGACGCAGAGATACATTTAATTATTTGATCGTGAAATAAATTTTGAGGCAAAACGGTCCGTGACTGCTCCACCACGCGAGAGAGAATTTTCCAATCCTGAGGAACAGGTCTACGACGCGGAGCTGGTACCCAGATTTGCCCAACTTTTTTCTTCTTCGGTTTCCAATCCCAATTCGCCTAAATTTGGTTCTTTTTCTCAATATCTCTTTAGATTTAGGTACCCAAAACATATACACAAGAATCTAACTCAAAGTAACTCTACTAATCAACATTAAACTCTCAAGAACTCCTCAATCTCAACCCAAATTCAAGAACGAAAGTAATTCAAGAATACCCATCAAGAACATTCAAACTTTCAATCATTTTAGGATGAATTCACGCTGACATAAACATGTTTCGCATGTGGGTGAACAAACCCAACGTTATGAAAGTATCACATACCTCGGAGGATCAATCCTTGACGAAATCCACAATCAATTCCTTACGAAGATGACGAAATCTTATTTTTCCTCTTTTCTTCTCTCATGAGTTCTTCTCTCTAAAGCCCTAGCGTGAATTTTCAATTGTGCAAAATGAACCAATTATGTTTTAACCCTAATTAATTCAGTAAAAATGAATTAAATCAAGTGGGTATGGAAAAGACCAAAATACCCCTTAAAAATCCGGTTTTGACTTTCCTTATCTAGTCAGCCCAATTTTGAATGGTCATATCTCCCTCATACGAATTTGGAATTGCGCAAACTCGGCGGCGTTGGAAAGATAATTCAAAGATATTTCCTACGGTATCTTGTAGTACACCTTAATCGTCCTGAGCTATGAGTTATGGTCTTTTGAAGTTGACCAATAACCCATACTTAACATAACTTGACAAATTTTCCAGATTTTCATTCTTTCCAAAAAATGACTCTTTCTAATTCTAGCTCTTTCACTTAGCGAGATGTTACAGGGATGTAACTTAAAAAACAAACAAAAGGATTCAATGATATAAATATTTACGTATATAATCTTATCTTATATTACATTTAGAATTTTGGTTGCTCAATAGACAAGACACAATGGAAAAGAAGGCTAGAAAACAATTAGTACTAATAAAGATGATTCTTAATGTTAACACCACTACATTCATAAAGTTAGTTTTTTTGGTTTATTATATTAGTTACCCTGCAATTAAAGTCTTAAATATCCAACATATTAGGGTAATTCCTTGTCCCTTTTGCTTTCTCTGAACTAATAATGTTATTCATCTTTTATGTCACCAAAACCTCCGCTAACTACAAATCTCCTTTTTCACTTTGTTTTAGAATGCACTAATTCAGTGCTTATTCTTCCACAACAAAGGACAATTTCATTTCTATAATTGTGAAACTTTCTTCTTTACAAATTTTACTCCCTCTGTTCCATTTTATATGATCTAGTTTAACTTCGTTTGAACTTTAAGAAAGAAAGAAAGACTTTTAAAACTTGTGGTCTAAAATAAATCTCATATATTTGTGGTTGTAAATTATTTCATTAAAAATTAAATGAACATTTTAAAGTGAAATTATTAGTAAATATGGCTTCGTGGATTACTTGTTGAGACTGGATTCCCTCAATCTCATCCTACTCCTCTCCACGTTGACAATACAAGTGCCATTCAGATTGCTACTAATCCAGTTTTTCATGAGAGGACCAAACACATTGAAGCAGGTTGTCATTATATACGAGAAGTTGTAGATAAAGGAGTCATTACTATTCCACATGTGTGTAGTGATCTTCAAATGGCTGATGCGTTTACAAAATCCATGGCATGGCAACACCATAAGTTTCTAGTAGGCAAATTGATGCTTCTTGATCCACCAACATCAATTTCAGGGGGGATTTTAGCATGATGGACAACTAAATAATTGTATATATTAAAGTAATTATATAGTGCTATAAATTAGTATTATCAGATTGATTTATTGTAGAATCAAAGGAATAAATATTGTGATAGAATAGTTATTTTGGAGGGATAGCAAAGCAGATTTAGAGGGATTGAATAGCACATTTGTAGAGATAGAGTAGTTGATCTTTAGGGATAGGAATTGCGAATCTTTAGGGATGTGTAATCTTTGTTCTCTTATATAATGGAAAGACTCTCACTTTGAGAGGCATTCAACAGAAAATTGATAGTTTGATATTTATTTTAGTGTATGCAAACAAGTTTTAACTAGTTGTGATATATGTCCTCTTGCTAAACATACAAGAAGACATTTTCCTGTTAGTACTTCCAATTTTTTATTTGCCACACCTTGATGTATGGGGTCCTTTTCATGTTCAAATTTTGATGGCTATAGATTCTTTTTGACCATTGTGGATGATCACTCACGTATGGTTTGAATTTATTTGTTAAAGCTTAAAAGTGATGTTGTAGTGATTCTTAAATATTTATTCAGTTAATCAAAACACAATTTCATAAATCACTGAAAGTCATCAGATAATGGAACTGAGTTTTTAACTCAGCATGCCTACAATTATTTTTGGATAATGGTATAATACATCAAAGAACCTGTATCTACACTCCACAACAAGATAAAGTTGTAGAGAGGAAGCACATGTATAATTTGAAATTGGACTAGGCAATTAGATTTCGAGGCTCCATTCTTTTAAATTTTTGGGGCCATTGCGTCCTAGGTGATGTGTATATGATGAATAGACTACCCTCTGATTCTTTGAGAGGGAAAACACCTTTTGAAGTTTTGTCATGGTCACAAACATTCCATCACTCATTTCAGGACCTTGGGTTGTTTGTGTTTTGCCAAGAAGTTACCTCCAAGGGATAAGTTTGATTCCAGAAGTGTGTCGGCAATCCATATGGAGTATTCATCAGTGACTAAGGTTATGTGCTATATAGTTTGGTTACTTATTGTTTTTTCTTGTCAAGGGATGTGCTATTCAAGAAGAATATTTTTCCATTCAGGATCTCTTCCTCTTACTGAATACCTCTACTGATCCATTCATTCCTTAACCACAAATTGCTTTATTTGTTGTTGCTTTGCCTTTTGATCCTCCTACAGTTGATCCAACTCTTGGTGATTATGATGTTCCTGTTGTTCTTGATAGTTTACCTGTTCAACAACCACCCTTTAATGACACGTGCTAGACTATCTTCCAGACCAATAAAACAACTTTTCTAATTGACAGATTATGTTTCCAATGGTGCTTCAGAGAAAATCATTTATCCTCTTTCTCAAGTATTGAGTTATCCTAATCTTCCTCCTGCCTATCGTTAATATTTAACTACCATTTCTTGTGTCACTAAACCTAACTCTTATCATGAGGCTTTAACTCTTATCATGAGGCTTGGTTAGATCCTAAGTGGATTTAGGCTATGCAGGAAGAGATCCAGGCTTTTGAAGCTAATCATACTTGAAAATTGGCTACCCTACCTCAAGGGAAGCATCCTTTTGGTTGTAGATGGGTTTATAAGGTGAAATTTAGGGCTGATAGTCAAGTGGAAAGATACAAGACAAGGTTGGCTGCTAAAGGTTACAATCAAAGGGAGGATTGTCAGAATGAGAAGTATGTTATTATAGTTGTTGCTTTAGGTTGGCACATCCATCAAATAGATGTGTATACTGCCATTCTACATGGTGACTTACATGATGAGGTCTACATGTCACTGACCGAAGGATTTTCTAGCCAGGGGGAGTCACAAGGCTTAGTATGCAAGCTAGTTAAATCTCTATGTGACCTTAAACAAGCTAGTAGACAGTGCAATGTCAAGCCTACAAATTCCTTGCTTGCATTTGGTTTTGTGCATAGTAGCTTGGATCATTCATTGTTCATTGGATAACAACATAAGAAGATTGTAATGATTTTGGTGTATGTTGGCTACATATTAATAGTTGGTAATGACTTAAGCCTGACTGAACAAACTAAGAAACAATTGCACATCAAGTTCAAAATCAAAGACCTTGGAACTTTGAAGTAATTTTTAGGGATTGAATTCAGCAGAACATAAAGGAATTTTGATGAATCAAAGAAAGTATGCCTTAGAGATGATTTTAGAAAGTAGGTCTCACTAAATCCAAGTCATCTTGGATAGCAATACACACCAATACAAAACAGACAACGAAAAAAGTGGATGAAGTGACAGGAACAATTGATGATCCAATATTAGAAGACATTTGATCATATCAAAGGTTGATTGGAAAATTGCTCTACCTATTACTAACAAGACCAGATGCTTGCTTTGTTGTTTAAACATTAAGTCAGTACTTACATAAACCCAACAAATCTCACATGGAAGCAACATGAAAAGTAGTAAGGTACATTAAGAGGCAACCTGCTATGGGAATTTCGATGAGTAGCAAAAGTGAAAGCAAATTGATAAGGTATTGTGATGCATATAGGCATCATGTCCCAATACCAGAAGGTCAGTAACATGACTCTTGATTAAACATGGTGAGTTTTAGATTTCCTAGAAGTTCAAGAAACAAAAAACCATTTCAAGAAGAAAAGTCGAATCAGAATACATGAGTATCGCTTCAAATGTTTCTAAAATAGTATGGCTTGCTGGATTGTACAAAGAATTGGGTGAAGAACTAAAGATTTCAATAGATCTTTTTTTTTACAGTAAAGCAGCATTGCAAATAGCAGGAAATTCAATATACCACGAGAGGACTAAGCACATAGAGAGAGATTGTCATTTCATTAGAGAAAAGATTTAAAAAGGGTTGATCAAGCCATTGCTTTTAGGCATACATGAGAAGCAAGTAGATATCATGCCAAAGGGCTATTCAGATCACAACATGAATATTTAGTACCTAACTTGGGAGTCTTAGATGTTTTTATACCCACCAGTTTAAGGGGGAGTAATGCAGTAGGTGTTCTGACTTGATCACATTATTTAGATATCAAGGTATCTTTTTAATGTCAGTTATAACAACCAGTAAATAATTTTTAATTAGAAGATTAGTTTAGTTGTTAGTGTACAACTGTCAAATAGGGCATGTATATAATGGAAAGTATTAGGTCATTCTCTACATTCATTGTTGTAGCAATTATTCAATTCTCTCTAAAGGCAAGGAATGAATTTGTTCCGACTTTGTGATTTTCATTCTTTTCTTAGCTAAACTGATAGTAGATCTAGTTTAGTTGCATGTAGGTACTAATCAGATCATATATAATTCAAGACAAGATCTACTAACGAAAGTTAAATCTATATTGATTAATGGAGAAGACCCAAATTCCTAATATATGAGTTGGAAGATTTCAAAATATGGATTTCAGGGCAACAAATCAATTCATCTAGCTAGTAATCAGAAGTTACACTAGAAGCTTATCTTTGTCTCAATACAGATTTCTTGTCAGTGATTGGCAGCACTTGATATTTATTCCAACACAATGGTATTGGCGAAAACTCAATCTATGAGGGAGAAATGTTGAGAACGGTTTTTCATTAATAGAGAAATCTGATAACAATTGATAAAGCAGAGACCAAAAAGAGCTGAAAACTATTCTGTATTTTTATGCCTTATAATTGATAAACTATCCACTATTCTAGCACAACGTCATATCATATCTTGCATAATATCAATGGTGTCATTGTGCTTAGTTAAATTAGAATATTGTCCCGAATCTTTTAGAATCATATTAGATATTTGGAATCATATCAGATATGTTTTGGAATCATATTAGATATGTTTTGGGATCATATCAGATATGATTGGGTATCATATCTGATATGGTCAACATCCCCTCTCAAATTGATGCTACTTATCAAGAAGCATTAATTTGGATAATAGGAATTGGTGTCTGCTCCTTGTCATCACTTTTGTAAACAAGTCTGCCAATTGATCATGTGACGTGATATGTCGAAGACTGATGACTTGATCAACAACATGTTCTAGAATATAATGGCAGTCCACTTCAACGTGCTTTGTGGTCTCATGGTGGACCGAATTTGTTGCTATTTGTATTGCACTAGTATTGTCAGCATGTAATGTAGTGGAGCCATCAACAGAGATATGAAGTTCTGCCATCAATCGATATATCCACACAATTTCAGAGCAAGCAGTTGACATTGATCTATATTCTACCTCCATTGATGATTTTGAAATTCTTGGCTGCTTCTTGCACTTCCATGAGACAAGTGATGATCTGATTAACATACACCATCATGTCGTAGACTTTCGAAAGTTTGGACATCATGCCCAATCTGCATCTGCATACCCTTCGAGATTTAGAGATGATGTTGAATGAAAGAAAAGACCTCGATTAATTGTACTCCGAACATAGAGATTGATTTTGAGGAGGGATAAAAAATGATGCTGGCAAGGATTTGTAACAAATTGGCTCAAGACTTGCCCTGGATATGAGATGTCAGGTCTTGTTATTGTCAAATAAATTATACAACCAATGAGCCTCCTGTACAGTGTTGATTCTACAAGAGGGTCACCATCATCATTATTGTACTTCACATTTATCTCCGTAGGTGTGTGAGCTACCTTCTGATCACTTAGACATGCTTGTGTGGCAAGATACTCTGCATACTTCCTTTGGCTTAGCATGATACCATCCTGCAAATATTTAACCTCCAACCCAAAAAATATGTTAACCTGCCAAGGTCCTTTACTTTGAAAGTTGCATTAAGAAGATTCTTGAGTTGTGCATGTCACTCCCCGAGCTACCCATGAGACGCGGACATAGGACCTAGGATCATAAGTGCCCCAAGCACACTAAAGATAAACTGAGAAATAAAACAGTTGCGGAAGCTAATCATATGAAACTCTGAAATGATGGGGAATACCCATATAATAAAACTAAATATCAAATCTGAGAGTTTAATACAAAAAAAATATATCAACTCAAATACTAAGTTAAATCTAACTATGTCTGAAAATAGCCTCTCACTGACTAGAAGTGTTGGGACATGCCCCAGCTTATTCTAGCAAAACTGAAACTAAAAGACTGAAATAATGAAAAGATAACATGACTATTGTCCTCGAAGAATGAAGACTCACCACTGATGCTACTGAACTGGAGATCGGGAATCGATTTAAGCGTGATCTGAATGCTGAGAATCTGAACCTACATCACGAGAAGATATAGCGCAGAGTATGCGTCAGTAAATGAAAGGTATTAAGCATAAATGATAGAGTAAAGGTAAAATAAACATATAAATAAACAAGCAATAAAACAAGAGCATAATTTCAACATAATATAGGTACTGAGCTAACTGAATGCAATGACCAAATTATAACATGCTAAGACTGAATACTGAACTGTACTAAAATGTGGTCAATGCAATGGAATCTGACTGAACTGTGGGAGTTACTAATAATCGATAATAAAACCACATGAGCTAAATGTGGAGTCCGATGTATAAGGCCCATCGAGAGGACCCAATACACCCAGCCAAGGGTATAGAGGCATGCTGGCGTGATCACTAAAATGATGCCCACAGAGGGGACTTACAACCTACATGGCTCATAGTTCTGGGACTATATGGGTGACTAACCCTAATCCAACTCGATATTATGCTATTCTTAATGGATTAAGTGATCAACACATTATGACTGAATTTAAGTGATACACTGGATAGCTCAAAATGACATGCAAACTAAGAATGCACATAAATAACTGATAATGACACATTTAAGACTGAGGCATGTATATCTAGAATAATTGAAATATCTAGCCTAGCACGTGTAATTCAAGAACTAAAGAACTACATAGCTAGGGTTCTGAAATTCATGCAATAGACTGAATATTAACATACTAATCTGATTTGGATTATTCTAATAGCTAAGAACCCAATAATCTTAATCATTCAAGAAACCCTAGATGTAGTCATAATAAGGGAATCAAGAAACTGACTGAAAACTAGGGACCTAATGGGTGAAAGGAACCCACTAGTGAAATCTCACATACCTGGTGACGAATTCCACAGAGAAATTTTTCGATTTTGGGGCTGGAATTGATGGAATCTTTTTGCGTTCTTGAACTAGGGTTCTTGACCTCTTTTCTCCTCTCAAGCTCTAATTTTCTAAGTTTTGATTAATTATTTTGACTAAGGTAAGTTCTAGTTATGTTTCTTGGCTTAAACTGACTAAAACCTCATAATTTAAGGTCTAAACGACGTAGTTTAGGGGTCCAACACATAGGGAAAAGACCTAAACGACCCTGACTTAAAAGCTATCGGGACCAATCGATAGACCTGGTCAACGGACCGTGCTCCACCCTACGGTCTGTCCTGGTCAATTGTCGTTCGGCTCAGAGGATGGGTTCCGTAGACCATGTTTCACGGACCTGGTCCATGGACCGTGGTTCAACCTACGGTCCGTAGGTCCTGGCTTGGGTCGGGGGTTTTTTTTCTGCGGACCACATTCCACAGACCTGGTCCACGAGCCGTGGTCCACCTACGGTCGAGGTTTTTTGGGTTTTTTTTCTTATATAGACCACATTCTACGGACCTAGTCCACGAGCCGTGGTCCAACCTACGATCCGTAGGTGGCACCTGCACTTCTGAAAATTTTCATTCTGGTCTATCTAGGATACGGGGTGTTACATTGTTCCATTCTCATCATTGCTGATTATAATCATATCATCCACATAAAATAGTAAAATTGTCATACTAGTATTGGAGTGCCAGATGAATAATGAATAATCAGAAACAGATTGAGAAAACCCAACATTTATGATGGTAGATCAAAACTTCTCAAACCATGCATGTGGTGCTTGCTTGAGACCATAAAGAGATTTCTGAATACGACAAACCATATCAGATTGAGCTTGGTTGTACCCTGGAAGAGACTTCATGTATATAACCTCATGTAGTTCACAGTGCAAAATTGCATTTTTCACATTCATTTGATGAAGTTTCCACCGTTTGATGGATGCTATAGTGAGCAACACACGAATTGTTGTGATCTTTGGAACAAGAGCAAAAGTCTCCTCATATTCCAAGCATATTCTTGTTTATATGCTTGAGCTACTAGTCTAGCTTTGTACCTCTCCAATGTGCCATTAGACTTCATTTTCATAGAATAAATCCATTTTCTCCCAATAACAGAAGCTTTAGCTGATTTAGATATCAAATCCCATGTAAGATTTTCTTCTAAAGCCAAAAGTTCCTCTTCCATTGTCGTTTTATAGTTGTCATAACTTGATGCATGTTGGTAAGTATTTGAGACAAAAAATTTATTCATAATAGCAAGTAAGGCATACGATCGACCATATCTACCTGGAGAGTATCCATATTGATCTGGGGCAGAAGTTTTCAGAGTGACGAAGAGAAGGAATGGAAGAATTTATTTGGTCACTTGGTACAAGTTCACCTTCAGAATAATCATTGTTTTCAGATGAGTCAGTGAAAGAGGTATTCAATGAATTATGTGACAAAGTACTATTACCTGAATTATCCGTAGGAAATGCATCTGATTGATCAGGATCATCAGTAATACCATTAGGGTCTTTGCTGGGAGATGTACGATTTTGTACCTGCTGATTCTCAAACTTGTACAGAAAGGAGACAGTGATTTTGTTGAAGAGGTAATAGGGTAAGCAAACAGATGCTCAAAGAAAATTACATGGCTGGAAACCCACAACTATCGTCTAGAAGAATCATAACAAAGATAACCCTTTTGAACATCATTATAACCCAGAAAAATACACCTCATAGCTTTAGCATCTAATTTATGATGTTCATGTCTAGGTAAATGGACAAAACACACACCACCAAAAACTTTTAGATGAGAATATTCAGGGAGTTTACCAAAAAGAATGAAATATGGACTATCATCTTTGTTAATGGTAATGGTGTGTCTTTTTATTAAATAGACAGAAGTTTGGATGGCTTCAACCCAAAATATTTTAGGAACATTTGATGTATCAAGAAGAACATGCGTAATTTTTCTTTCTACAACCCCATTTTTGCTCAGGTGTGTATGGACAAGAGTTTTGTGAAGTAATGCCTCCCTCTTTGAAAAAATCTATGAGTTTTGACTTCATATATTTCCCACCTGAATCAGATCGAAATTTTTTTATTCTTTCATCGAACTGAGTCTCAACATAAGTGACAAATTGTTGTATGATTTTAGGAACTTCACTTTTGTTTCTAAAAAATAACACCCATGTATATCGAGAAACATGATCAATAAACAAGATAAAATATTGATACCCTAATCTAGATGAAATTGGTTCAGGACCCCATACATCACTGTGAATCAAACCAAAAGTAGAGTTGTATGAAGTAGTACTATAAGAAAAAGGAAGTTTATGACTTTTGGATTTAGCAAAATTTTCACAAGGTAATTTTAATGACAAAACCCATGATTTCTTATTCGAATGAAGACAATATTGTAACATGGAAGAAAGTTTTTGAGCATGTACGTCCAAGACGATGATGCCACAAGTACCATAATTTATTTGAGTTAGTGATGTCTCATTTAGTGGCAGACAGATAACATGCATGGTAAGGTGTTTCAGACATGGACAACTGGAACATTCTCCCAACTTTACGACCCTTGGCAATCATCTTCCTTGTCTCCAGATTCTGAACAACACAACCAAGAAGTGAGAAAATAACAAGGCAATTTTGTTCCACCAGTTGTCCAACCGAAATAAGATTAACAGTAAGTTTAGGGACAAAAAGGACATTAGTGCAGCAAGATGATTTTTCAATCTTAGAGGCAGGAAAAGTATCACCATTGGCTATGAAAATAAGATGATTTTATGATGGAGTTGATAAAGAGTGTAAATTATGGATATCTCATGTCATATGGTTAGACGCAGCCGAATCTATATGCCAAACTTTTGAATTCTTATTTAAGTTCTTACCAGAATAGGCAACAGTGAGAGAACTGGAAATAGCCCAGGGAGAGCAGCTGCAACTGAATCTTGTATCATCTTTTGAAGTGCTTTTGGATCCAAAGAAGATGCTATGATATTTGCCTGACTCACATAAGCTTCAGATATTTGATAAGATTTGTGCTTTGTTTGACGCATGTTTATGCGTCGATTGCACTTCAGAATTATATGGTCAGGCTTCTTACATTAATTGCATATGTTTCTTTTCTTGCAATGTGACACAATATGGCCATACTCTTTGCACTCAAAGCATTCTGGTCCAGACTTTTGAAATGAGCTTTGATTATATGATTTATGGGTACCTTTTGATGTATACATAGCCACGTCAATTGTGTAAGATGAATCCATGGCTGCCAGAGTATTGATGCACGTCTCCTCACAAATGAGTTCTCCAAAAACTACATCGATGTCTGGAAGAGTTTCCTTGTTAAGAATGTTAGCTCTAATAGGCTCAAAGTCAGGTCTCAATTTCATGACAAATTAGACAACTCAAGTCTTCTTCCTCTCCAACATAACTTCCTTAAAGCTTGTGGAAGAAAGGTTCCCTTCAATGCTTTGATCTTGTTCTGATCAGATTTTCATAAGTCCCGAATAAAAACTTTGAATGTCTTTATCTCCCGTGTTTGTATTTCGAAAGAGTATGTTCCAACTCAAAGTCCCGAGCATGATTACATTGAGAATATACCTTTTTGAGATGCCTCCACATCTCTGCTGCCAAGTTGAACGGACGCAGACTAAGTGCAACATCTACATGTACAGAATTGAGGATCCACGAAATTACACGAGCATTGTTACCGTGCCAAACTTGTTTTTCCTTGTCTTCATTTGGCTCAAAAACAAACTTTTCCATTGACAAAGATCCGGAAATGAAATTCCCACATCGAATAATTTTTTCCATCAAATTTGGTAGACAAAATGTCTTGAAGATGTGACTCCATTAGAAAGACAAGATATATCCGATGATAGAAATCAAACAATAATAAGGAGCAAATTAAACTAGTTTTTGGGGAAAAAATTAGGCTCTTGATACCATGATAACAATTGATAGATCAGAGACCAAAAAGAGTTGAAAACTATTCTGTATTTCTATGCTTTACAATTGATAAACTATCCACTATTTATATACAAAGGTACAAGCATGATTCTAGCACAATATCATATTATATCTTGCACAATATCAATGGTGTGATTGTGCTTAGTTAGATTAAAATATTGTCCATTTGGAATCATATCTGATATGGTCAACAAAATCGACTCAAGGTTCAGTTTCTTCAAATTTGTGATTGGGGACACTATACTTTTTTTAAAAAATAATTACCAAACACAAAGTTTAAGCGGAATTGTTTTCTATTGGAGTCGGAATTCATGACATTTATGAGAATTTGAAATGTATAAGGTGAATTTTATCCAAGCTCTTTCATGTTCTTTGGTTGTTCTTGATTGGATTTTAATATCTCTTTCCTTCTCCGAAATCGTTATACCTAGATTCTTCTGGTGAGTGAAGTACAAACAAAGATGAAGAGGTGTTTTTCTTGGTGTTTGGTCAAGATTTTATCAAGTGTTTGTTTCGTCAAGTTTTTTTTTTCGTTTTTGGATCTGGTCATTAGATTGGACCTGATTTAGAATATTAACGATATTTTCATGTAATGAAAATGAGCAATGAATAAAAATTACAGTTATAGTTACCAATTTACCTATCATCATTGATTTTACGGTAAAAAAAAATGAAAAATGTTACATCAATTCATAATGAAATTGATATATATATATATATATGGAACCTTTTTATAATAACAAAAATCATTAATGATAGATAATTAGTAACTATAACTGCACTTTTAATTCATATCGTTAATATCCTAAATCAGGTCCAATCTAACGACCAGATCCAAAAACGAAAAGATAAAAACTTTAACAAAACAAAAACTTGATAAAATCTTGACCAAACACCGAGAAACTGCCTCTTCATCTTTGGTTGTACTTCATTCGCCAAAAGAAGCTAGATATAACGATCTCGTAGAAGGAAGGGATATTAAAATCCAATCAAGAACAACCAAAGAACCAAGAGCTTGGATAAAATTCACCTTATACATTTCGAATTCTCACAAATGCCATGAATTCTGACTCCAATAGAAAACAATTTAGCTCAAACTTTGTGTTTGGTAATTATTTAAAAAAAAAAAAAGATTTGAGTGTCCCCAATCACAAATTTGAAGAAACTGAACCTTGAGTCAATTTCTCTATCAATAATAAACCATCCTCAACGTTTATTCCACACCGATTGAGCTATCGTCAATACTATAGTGTAGGAATAGATAGCAAGGGCGGCCAATTACTGACAAGAAATCAGTATTGAAACAAAGATAAGCTTCTAGTGTAGCTTCTGATTACTAGCTAAATTAATTGATTTGTTGCCCTAAAATCCATATTTTGAAATCTTCTAATTCGTAG
>JAJOOP010014941.1:0-13514 GCA_029582705.1 Solanum chacoense
ACTAATTCGAATGAAATTCTAATTGGCTATTAATTCTCAAAACCGCTGCCTTGGGACACGACCCCAACCCTCGGTTGGGTTACTATATTATCAACGATCGTAGACACTCATATCGTAGGTTAGTGTCATTGGTCACGATAAGCATCACATGAAAACACCAAGAATTTGCCCCATTAGTCCGGTTGACTAAGTAAGACTTTCTCTTGATATGATCTTAGGTAACTTCGAAAAGTGTGAACCAATTTGACATATACCTCTTTTGTGACCTACCTTGTGAGCGTGTAATTCTCTCTTGAACACCCTTTGAGCCTTACCTTTCTTTGGATGAAACTTGTTGAAAACTAGACCTTTCTTAATCCATTACCTATAATCCTCTTGAATTGTGGTTAATTGAATAGCCAACTTAGGCCAAAAGCCTAAGTTGGGGGTGTGTTGAAAAGATAAGGGCAACTCAACAAGTGCAAGGAAAGTATCCTCTAACCCATGGTGTTGAGAAAAATGGAACCCTTCTATATAAAAAAAAAGAGAAAGAGAAAAAAAGTTGTGGAATAAAGTACCAATGATATAGGGTTCAAACAATCCATGGGAAACGAATAATATGATGACCTATGATGCACTAATGAAAATAATGAAGGAAAAAGAAAGGAAGTGTTGACAACACCATATTTCATGAGGATAAAAGTCATTGAGCCTAAATGATCAAACCTTAACACTCAGCCCCATTACAAGCCTTGTTAGGACCTTTGTGATCTTGAGAAAGTCGAAACAAATGTTGATTGGAAAATACGGAAAAATCTAGGGGTAAAAGCATGCATTGTGTTCCTCTTTGTGAGTATGACCGTTGTATCTGATTCCTAAACTTTAAATTGATTATACCTTTCGTGTGAAAATGGAATCATCATTTGTGTCAGGTCATTCGAAGGCTTTTGTTGAGCTTGAACTTGCATTTGAAGCAAGTATTGCGAGCTAGAGAATATTTGGTAATGGTGTGTCACAACTTGAATCTTTGAGTACACAATTGCTCCCTGCATAAGTAAATTGAGTCTTGTTGTGTGCATTCATGATTGAGTCTTGCGTAGCACTGTTCGAGACACCCATTTTGAACGACAAAACTTGAGTTTGCTTGAGGACAAGCAAAAGTTAAGTTGGGGGTATTGATGAGTCCACAAATTGCACTCATTTAGGGCTATGTTTTAATAGAAACTGTGTCTTCAAATTCTTATTTTATCTGAATATCTAATGAAAACCCTTAAATTTCAGGTATTTGAATTACGAAGGAAAGCATGGACATTACGTTGTAACAAGGAATGAAAAGGCTGAAAAGAACAATGAAATGAAGGCCTGACGATTTATTATAATTTTCACATAGAGTTGTACTTTTTGATATATTTTCACTATGTTTGAGAGGGTTTTGATAATTTGAACTTTCAAAGGGTTTCATCTTCAATATTTGGGTTTGGGTCTCTTGGATTCTTCAATTTTTGGCCTGTAGGTTGATAATAAGCACGTTGGGTGACTCGGCAGCTCAGTCCAGCTCGCCAAATGACCCGTCGGTTCACCTATTTGCTGCATTTTACATTTAATTTCGTGTCAAAATTGGATGTTTGAATTTGTTACTTTCGGTGAGAAGCCATGGGTCACTGAAGGCACTCGACAACTTACCAAAAGTACTCTTTATCGCTTTTTATTTGCACCCCTGAGACTCTTATGCAATGTAACTTTTGGAAGACAAACCCATGCTCGTCGAAAGTAGTCGGTGATTTGTCGAAAGGACTCTCCTATCGCCAACCTGCCTTAATTGTTTAACTAACATCATCGGCGTGCCAGACTTAGCTCGCCAAAGCGGATCGACGACTTGCTGACTGGATTGGTGAGTTTATCTGCAACAAGATTTGATGTGGTAGAGTTTGATTTTGCTTTCTTAATTTATCACGATCTTTTGCAGATATGTTACGTACAAATCTAATTGAACCACCCCAGAAAAAGGCAAAGGGCATTACAATAAATGAAGAAGGATCAAACCCTCCAAAGAAGAGAGAGGTTGACCTCCAACCGGGAGACGAAGGCAAGAGGAAAAATAATATAGCCAGAAAAGGGGCAGCTATTGAGCTAGATTTTGATGAACCAGAGGATGAACAACCTCTGATTAACCGAAGGGTTGCGCTACGGACTAGATCTCAATCCACTGCCACAGTACTCCCTCAGCTACTACTCCTTCGACTACAGACTCAGTGCCAGCCCAGACACCCTCAGTAACTCCTGTAGTTCCTATAGTTCCTCCACGGAGGCTGTTAAACAGATTGAAAGGTGATGGTTTATGAACGATCATAGAGGAGAAGTTACTATCCTTGGAGGGCCTAGAAGGCAAGCATCTTGAGGTGCTTGAAACTCTCTGATACCATAAATTCGAGCAGTTCACACGGCCGCGAGACCCCTATATTCTCTCTTGGGTAAGAGAGTTTTACACTACTTATGGGGATTTGGTGCCTAAGAACAAGAAGAATACAAGCGAGTTTCGACCGGTGAAGTCGGTCTTGGTCAAAGGCAAGGAGGTGGAGTGTCACAACGAGCATATTAATGTTGTATTAGGTAGACCGCTTCACTCTGCACTCCCTTACGTGAGGTTGCCGATTGTTCAGTCCCTAGATGACTTAAAGGATTGGTTGGTTGCGATAATTTCTGACAACACCCCGAGGTGGATGGATGCAGGAGCTCCCATTGAGAAGAGGGACTTGAACATCGCCTTCAGGTTCTGTTTTTGCTTCATCAGAAACACTATCATGCCATCCTAGAACGATTCCATTTTGTGCCATCCTAAGACGGCTTGCCTTGGTTCTATCATGGCCAGGAGGTGAATTGACCTAGGACTGTTGACTTCATAGGAGATGGCCATGAGAGCCAAGCAGATAACTACCTCTCTGCCATTCCCGGTCTTGATCACTAAGTTATGCTGGCGTGCCGGACTACCA
The DNA here is from genome assembly GCA_029582705.1 of Solanum chacoense. Classification (NCBI taxonomy): domain Eukaryota; kingdom Viridiplantae; phylum Streptophyta; class Magnoliopsida; order Solanales; family Solanaceae; genus Solanum; species Solanum chacoense. Next base: position 2,970 of record JAJOOP010014941.1, read on the forward strand.
CAGGATCCTGCAAATGATATAGAAGTCATCCCTTCATCCTCCACAGACATTCGGCCTATTGAGGTCGAGTTCACTCGAGAAGAGGTTGACAGGAGGAGATCAGCTCCAGCAGAGAGTTGTTCAGAGGTTAATGTTGACTCATTTCCGGCACCTTTGCCTAATCCAACCTCTGCGCCCTCATGTATACCCGCTCCTTATTCCTCTTCCTCACAGGCTCCAAGTGCTTTCTCATCCTTCTAGCCAGCCAGGATTACCCATGCCATGATCCTAAAGATAGGGAAGTTGGCATATTCAACTGATGTGAGAGCTACCCAATTGGATAGATCCATCCCGGGGATGATTAATAGTGCCATAGTAGCAGCACTTGCCCCCCTTCAGTCTTCTGTTGATGCCTTGACAGTGAAAGTCATTGCTTGTGAGAGCAGACAAGGGGAGGCCTCTGAGGTGATGACTTTAAAAGCTGAGATTACGAGTTTGAGGAAGGAAGTAGACTATCTTAAGTCTACTAACTTCACTTCATTATTAGAGAGGGCAGACGATGAAGATGCTCCTGAGACCACGAGAGATGTGTAGGGAGATGGCGCAACACATGCAGAGACCGAAGAGGAGTTGATATCAGTACATGTTGAGGAGACACAGGAGACTAGAGATGAGGGCATATTTAGAGACTTGCCAGATCTTATAAAGACAGTTGTTCAGCCGGTGATCCAGACATTGCCGACTCAGACATCCACAACAGCTGCTAGCGAATCTGGCATTGCTATTCCATCTAAGGCTACTTCGGGCACTGATGCCCATAAATAGATGGCTACACCAGCCACTGAGACCCTGATATAGAGAGAGACTGCATAGACATGACCTTTCTTTACCTCCCTCTCTGTCTTATCATATTTTTCCTATTGATACTTTTATTTACATTTGAGGACTACTTTTTAATTGTGGTGGGGTGAGGCCTACACCTTTTGTGTTGATAGTTATGTTTTGTGTATATAGTTGGGTTGTTCTGCTTTAAAATTGTGTCTTATCTGTTTCTGTGGATGATTAAGCTTATGACTCCTTTTGTTTTTAATTGCAAAACAATTTTGAACCTTCCAAATTTTTTTGAATTTTTTGCACATTTTTGCCACCCGCTATATGCTCTTGAATGTGGCTGCTCTTTTGCAAAAAATTGAGTCTCAGTTCCAATCAATAACGATAAGTTAAATAGTGCTCTCAATCGAACTAACATGAATGTACTGCTACGATGAGGCCAAATGAAGTTGCATAAACAATATGTGAACACTTTGCATCTCATTATGACCAGCCTAATATCAAATTGATTATCTTGTGATGATCTTTGCACACTAGCAGAAGTATGGAGTCTTGTTTAACTTATAGTGTCAATGCCTAGTGTGATGAGCTTACCTGTGAACTATGCATGATAGATCCTAAAATTTGCCCCGCTGCTCCGGTCAACTAAGTGATGCTATCTCTTGATATGATCTTAGGCAACTTGGACAAGTGTGAACCAATTTGACATATACCTCTTTTGTGACATACCTTGTGAGTGTGTGATTCTCTCTCGAACACCCCTTGAGCCTTACCTTTCTTTGGAAGAAACTTGATGAAAACTAGACCTTTCTTAATCCATCACCCATAATCCTCTTGAAGTTGTGGTTAGTTTGAATAGCCAACTTAGGCCAAAAGCCTAAGTTGGGGGTGTGGTGAAAAGAGAAAGAAAATTAAGAAGTGCAAGAAAGTCCCTCTTACCCATTATTTCGAGATAAATGGAACCCCTCCATATATAAAAGAAAAGAATAGAAAAGAAAAAAAAAGATAGAAAAGAAAAAAGAAAAAGAATGAAAAAAAAAGTTGTGGAATAAAGTACAAAAGAAATGGGGTTTCGTAACAATTCATGGGAAGCGAATAATAGGATGACTCATGAGCACTAAAGAAAATAATGAAGAAAAAGGGATTGATGTGTTGTGAGCACCACATCTCATGAGGATGAAAGTCACTAAACCTATATGACCATACATTTGCACTCAGCCCCATTACAAGCCTTGAAAAGACCTTTTTGATCTTGAGTGAGCTGAAACAAATGTTGATTGGAAAATACGGGCAAACCTATGGGTGAATTATGCATTATGTTCTTCTTTGTGAGTGTGAGTGTTGCATCTGATTCTAAAGCTTTAAACTGTGAAACCTTTTGTGTGAATATGGAACCATTCTTTGTGTGAGGGCATTTGAACACTATAGTTGAGCTTGAACTTGCATTTGAAGAAAGTATTGTGAGCATGAGATTCGTTGATATTGGTGAGTCACAACTTGAATCTTTAACTGCACATTTGATCTTTGCATAAGTAAATTGAGTCTTGTTGTGTGCATTCATAATTGAGTCTTGTGTATCACTGTTCAAGACACCTTTTTTGAATGGCTCAACATGAGTTTGCTTGAAGACAAGCAAAAGCTTAAGTTGGGGGTGTTGATGAGTCCACAAATTGGACTCATTAGGGCTATATTTTGATAGAAATTGTGTCCTCAAATACTTATTTTATGTCAATACTTGATGAAAACTCTTAAGTTTCAGGTATTTGAAGTTTGAAGGAAAGCATGGACACTAGGTCGTAAAAAGGAACAAAAAGGCTGAAAAGAATGAAAAAATGAAGGCATGAGGATCTCCATGTCCACTTGGTGAGTCGCCGAAAGGTCTTACTTCACCTTTTTTTCCAGTGTGCTGAGCCCTGAAAAAAGGATCAAGTTGGCGTAAAAAGGGAGCAGTCGATGCATTGCCGAGCAGTTTCGCGAAGCAGTACCATGTCGCCCAATAACCCAGAGCACGACAATGCTGAAGGCTGGTGCAAGATGGTGATGAGCTAGAACAAAGGGCGGATTGCCGAGTGTATCGGCGATCCCGACTAACTTCGCCAAAAGATCCTTCGGAGCATTTTTTTTGAAAGCTATAAATACTTGTTCATTTTTATTCTTAGTAGTGAATTCTACCTTGTTTTACCTAATTTGGAGATTATTAACTTTTAGAGAGTGTCTTTGAGACATTTTTCCTAAGTTTGGAGAGGTTTTTGAAGAACTTGGAGCTTTGAAGGGTTTAATCTTCAAGAAATTGGACTTGGATCTCTTGGATCCTTAACCTTTTGCCTGTTTTAAGACTTAATTTTGCATACCCATTGATAGAAATTAAGATTGGTATTCCTCTTTATCTCTTTTACATGTGTTGCTAAAAACCCCAATTCTTGGGGTGTGATTTTGTGAATATGGGTTAGATTTGTTGTTGGGTCTTGCTTGTTGATAGTTTATTCGTAGTTTAAATTTGATTTCATTTAGTGGTTATGGATGAATCTAATGACGTAGTAGTTGGAAATATAATCTCATATATGTGCTTTCAGCTTGCTCGAGAATGAGGTCGTAAAAGTAAGACCACTAAATTGATGGCCAGTGTGAGTGGGTCTACATGAGGTTCAACTCGAGAGAGTGAACCCTAGTCCCATGTCCACACACTCAGCTCGAGAGAGTGAGTGGGTTAACGCGTAGGGTGTTCTTCATGCAGTAAGTGGGTGTCCGAGAGGAACCCACTTGAAACGAGGTAAGTTGCTCGACAAGGAGTTTATCCCCTTTAAAGTCTAGCCTAGTCACAAATACTCCATGAATTTTCTATCACAAGCATGTTCCCAATGATTTAGTCTATCCTGTATTCCCATCACATCCCAAGAATCTCGTCTCCATACTTGTATTTTTCCATATTATCACTATTTTAGTTGTTTCTTGCTTACAAACCCACACTTGAATATTTAACGCTTGTGTCACCCTATTTAATTTAGAATGTTTTTACTCATTAATGTCTTTAGCTACGATTAGCTTTGGCACGTTTGCATTTAACCACTAATTTTCACGTCCACTCTATTAGGACGATCGTAACCGTTGGTTGGGTTACTAAACTATTGTATGATCATAGGCACTTGTATTGAAAGTTTTGTCTTGAATACGCAAACATCAAAGGGCTAGGCCAAATTTCAATCTTATGTATTAGATGGATAATGAGACAACTGTTCAGAATTCCGCTTTGCTTTATAAAACTTTGATACATTGAAATTGTGTGTTAAATGTCTTAATTTCTGTTTCTTATGTTATGAATGCAAAGTGGCGTGTATAGGGCCTCTCGTGTCCTATATGCCACATTATGCCTAAGGGGTACCTTGGGTTGTGACACTAAAACATTTTCGTCCTTCAGCCGTAAAATCTTAGATAATGGGAAGAACCTCCAGAGGAATGTGATAATACTCAAACTACTCCTCAAAACTAGTAAAAAAAGTGGGCGGTCGTCATCAATACAAATACCTAACTAAAAATCGGGATCAAATCCCTCAAGTAATGGTGTGAGCTTAAGAATTCAATTAGGGAATTAAATCACAACTAATCTCAATGTAGTAAACAGGGCAAATTGGTGGATGATTCCACCAAATATAACAACACGAATTCATGGATGGGTTCAATCATATTGGGTAGTATTAATCTTCTTTCGATATCATAACACTAGTTCATGAAGTCTCCTTTCGATCTCATTCACGCTGTTTTCAATTCAAACCACTACCTTGGATTTACAATTAAACATAACCAAATTGCAAACATAAAACTAATTACCTACTCATATTGGTCGCTTTCTAGCACCAATGCTAGATCATATCCTGTAACGACCAGGTTCCGTCGTTATAGAAAAGCCAACGGGGAAAAATTTTGGGTCAAAGACTTTTTCATAGTAACTTGGATCTCCCAACCTAGTCCAGATTTGGATGAAATCAGAGTTATTAAGGTATAGGGAAATCTAGTAACAATCGGGAGAATTATTTATGATTTTGATTTCATGAGTAGTTAGATAAGTCGTTAAGGAACCCGTACGACTTTATGAAATTGAATTCAGGTGAGTAGAACTCCTGGAATTGATCTAAGCGTGAGCAATATTTTTTTTAGCGTCGTTGGTTAAAGGTGAGTTGTGAAATGGGTTTCTTGGAATTATTGAAATAGCTCACTGTTTCGTGCAAGCCGCTTTGGCGGTGCATTTGGTCACTCTGGCGGGGCCGTTGTAGCGGGCTGGGTGCCGTTGTGGCAGGGCCGACGTGACCTAAAGACGTAAATAAACCCCAAAACATCTTCATTTTGTACTTTTTGGTTTTTAGAGCTAAGGAATGAATGCCAAGTGATTCTTGACAATTTTCCACCATTCTTGAGGCTAAAGATAAGGTTTTCACTCCTCGAATCTATTTTTCGATCCGTAGAACGTAATCTAATGGGTAATTATCGATGGGGGAGGGTTTTTTAGTTACAAACTATGGCGCAAAAAGCCTTAGTTTGGATACTTGGGATCATTAGTTTAATCTAGGGTTCACAAAATTGTTAGAATTTCGGGTAATTGGTGATTGTTTATTGATTCCCATATTATATTGATTGTTTGTAGACCATGACCAAGCGAAACGAATCCAAAAAGGGAAGATCAATTTTCTTACGGTTTCAATCTTGTTTTGAGGCACGTGATGGTTGTGATTCTGTGGTTGTGTAATGTATGTTTGTTCAATCTTCATTATGATACATGTATGTATGTGAATGTTGCATTATTGATAACACTTGTTGTAAATGAGGATATATGAATGATGAATGCCGTGAAATCATGACTTGATTGTATGATTATGAGAATGTATTTGTGTTTGTAAATGTGGCTTGTTGAATGGATCGGGTGTTGCATTTCAACACACTAACTTTGATTGGTTGTCACGTTACGGCATGTTTCTGGGATCAGTTGCCACGTTTCGGCATAAACATTGGATTGGGTACCACGTTTCGGTATGCTAACTGTTTGTGTTTGGGTTCCATGAGTGGACCAATGATTTAATATAATTGTGTATCTTGAGAAATATGAAACTCTACCTTGTTCGTAAATGTTTATGATAATGTATATGTTCGATACATGGATGTGATTATATTGTCGTATTGACTTATGCATGTTACACTTAGTGGGATAGCCGCGTGACCCTACCAGTACACTCTGGTTGTGTACTGATACTGCACTTGGTCTTTCTTTGTTGAGTACAGGGCATCTTTAGGCAGCTATTGACAGACCTCTTCGAGAAGATTAGTGATCGCTTCAAATTTTAGGGTGAGCTAGTTCTTCCAGGCTACCATGAGTTCTCTTTTCGTCTATGTCCACATTTCAGACTTAGAATTTTCTAATTAGTTGCTTAATTCATTAGTTTGGGGTTGTATCCCTTCTTGTTTAGACTTGTTGAACTTTAGATGTTTTGGTACATTGACTTTCAGGTTCTACGTATAAATTCTGCATTGTTTAGTTGTTAGATCTTTTGGATGTTTATGGGAACTTCAGTTTTTAACTATTATTCATGTCTTCCTATCGTTAAATGAATTAGTTTTTGGTTTAGTTGTTTGGTTTGGGTCGTATAGTGGTTCTCCCACCGAAGGGTTAGTGTGGGTGCCAATCACGATGGTCTGGGTGGTGACAATGTTGGTATCACAGCCTAGGTTCGTTGATCTCGATGTACCAAAACTAGTCTAGTAAAGTCTTGCAGAACGGCACGGGGACGCCTTTACTTTTCTTCGAGGGGCTATAGGTCTTTAGGAAATCTCTCTGTTTTCTCTTCTCTCATTTAGTGCTATAACTTGATTCCAATTGGTATCTATCGATTTAAATTAGTATCTAACCTCCTTCACTCTTCTGTCTGCAGATGGTTAACACTAGATACAACGACGTCAAGCCCGTAGCTCATGTCAATGCTCCAGCTGAGGAATCTGTAGTGAGAAGCTGCGGTCGAGGTAGGGGTAGAGGCCAAGGAAGAGTGGTGCCTACTAGAGGTGGGGTACCAGTCGAAAATGCTCCCCAAAATGAGGCCCCTCTCGTACATCATGAAGAGATAGATGAGGATATTAAGGTTGAAAATGTTGAGGAGGTCGGACAAGAAAAATAGGTGTAGGCTGAGACTACATGTATTCCTCCCACCGACTTAGTGTTAGCCCAACAGATCATGTCATTCCTGAAAGGGTTGGTTGGTCCTGGATTGCTTCCGTATGCTCAAGAAACTCAAGCTGCTGCCAATCCTCCTATTGCTATCACTACTCCCAAAGTGGGTGGAAATGTAGGTACAAATACTTTCTTCTATCCTTTATTGGGGGTTCTGTTATGACTTGTAATGAGCATGAAATGTTGACTATGTTTTTGAAGTTAAAGCCTCGTGTATTTCTTGGCTCTAAGAGTGAGGATGCTTATGAGTTTATCTTAGACTGATATGACAGGCTTCATAAGTTGGGAATTGTCCATCAGCATGGGGTTGAGTTCGTTACTTTTCAGCTTCAAGGTGAGCCCAAGTAGTGGTGGAGAGCTTATATGGAATGCAGATCTTCAGTTTTGCCTCCACTTACTTGGACACAATTTCATGCTCTGTTCTTGAAGAAATATGTGCCTAGAACTTTGAGAGATCGTAAGAAAGATGAGTTTATGGCTTTGGAATAAGGTGGTATATTTGTGGCTGATTATGAGGCCAATTTCCATGCATTGTCTAGATATTCCACAGAGTTGGTGAATACTCATGAAGAGAGCATCCGTTTATTTATTAAGGACTAAATTCTGAGTTGCAAGTATTATATGTTCACATGACCTCTGCAGGGAGAAGCTTTAATGAGGTGACAGACTTTGTTAAGAAAGTGGAGGGGGTGAGGCGAGACGGCCAGACTAAGGCATTGGAAAAAAAGGGCCAAGAACACGGGTAACTTTCAAGGCTCTTACCCCAGAGGATTAGGGAGGCCAACACTTCCAGCTAGACCAATTCAGTCTGCCATGCCCGCTTCTACATGTAATTAGTCGGGAACTCTCATATTTGATTTAGGATAACTAGGGAGTCGTGCCTTCGACAGGAGACATACCATCTTTTGATCGTACTTGGTACAATTGTGGAGAACCTGGGCATATGAGAAGAGATAGTCCCCACTCACGAGTGTTAGATTCTGCACAACAGCAGACTAGAGCAGTGGTACCCCTGAGAAATGGTAATAATTGTAGAGGACGTCCACAAGGTAGGAGAAGAGGTAAACAGCAAGGTCGTAGAGGTATAGGGAATGGTAACGCGGGCAGTGATAACGTGCAACCTGGTAGGGAAGTCACTAGACATGATGATAGGGCTTAGCGTTACGCCTTTCCGGGTAAGAATGAGGTAGAGGCATCTGACACGGTAATCACATTTACTATTCTTGTCTGTGACCGGATGGCTAATGTGTTATTTGATCCAGGTTCTATTTATTCATATGTATCCGTGCGATTCACCACAGAGTTTGCTATGATTTGTGATATACTAGATGCCCCCATCCATATTTATACCCCATTTGGAAAGTTTGTCATTGTCACCCATGGCTATCGTGCTTGACTTATTTTGTTTAAGGGTTTTCAGACTTGGGCTGATTTGGTGAATTTGGATATGACTGACTTTGATATAATCTTAGACATGACTTACTTGTCCTCCTATTATGATGTGCTTAATTGTAATACTAAGTCTTTAACTCTATAAATTCCGCGAAGGGAAAACTTAGAGTGGGAAGGGGTGTACAAGCCTAAGCAAGCTAAGATCATATCCTCCATTCAGGCTAGTAAACTGATAGAGCATGGTTATTTGGCTTATTTTTCTCATATTAGGGATGTTGAGTTGAGACTCCATCTATTGAGTCTATTCTTGTGGTGTTAGAATTAAGAAAAATGTTTCCTAATGAGTGGCCTGGTATGCTTCCGCATAGAGATATAGACTTCTGCATTGATTATGAACCTGGTACTCGTCCCATTTCTATCCCTCCATAACGCATGGCTTCGGCAGAGTTAAGAGAGCTTAAGGCTCAAATCCAAGAGCTTCTTGATAAGGGATTTATTCATCCTACCTCTTCTCCATGGGGTGCTCCAGTTTTGTTTGTTAAGAGAAAAAATGGTAGTATGAGAATGTGTATAGATTATCGGCAATTGAATAGGGTCACTATTCGAAACAAATATCCCTTGCCTCGAATAGATGATCTTTTTGACCAATTTCATGGTGCATCAGTTTTCTCTAAGATTGATCTAAGGTCTGGTTTCCATAAGTTTAAAATTAGGCATGAGGATGTGCCCAAGATGGCATTTAGAAGTCGCTATTGGCACTATTAGTTTTTGGTTTCACCAACGCGCTTGCAGCCTTCATGAGTTTGATGAATTGGGTGTTCAAACCATTCTGGATTCATTTGTTATAGTCTTTATTGATGATATTTTGGTCTATTTGAAAAGTCAGGAAGAGCATGCCGATCATCTTCGTATTGTTCTGGGTGTTCTTGGGAAACTAAGGTTGTATGCTAAATTTTCTAAGTGTAAATTTTAGTTCACTTCAGTTGCATTTTTGGGACATGTAGTCTCAAAAGAAGAGGTAATGGTAGATCCTCAAAAGAGTGAAGTTGTTAAGAATTGGGTTCGGCCTAGCTCTGTGACGGAAGTTAGGAGTTTTGTGGGGCTTGCTAGCTACTATCATCGATTTGTGAAGGACTTTGCTTCTATTGCCACTCACTTGATTAATTTGACCAAAAAATAGATACCATTTGAATGGACTAAAAATGTGAGGAGAGCTTTCAAAGGCTCAAGACTCTCTTGACCACCGCGCCTATTCTAGCATTACTGGTTGAAGGTATAGATTTTATTGTTTATTGTGATGTTATACATTCTTGGTTGGGTGCTGTGTTGATGCAGGATAAGAATGTTATAGCTTATGCCTCGCGTCAATTGAAGGTGCACGAGAGGAATTATCCAACACATCATTTGAATTTGGCAGCGGTAGTGTTTGCTCTTAAGATATGGCGGCATTACCTCTATGGTGTTAAGTGTGAAGTGTTTACTTATCATTGTAGTTTGTATCATGTGTTCACTCAAAAGGATCTGAATTTGAGACAACGAAGGTGGATAGAGTTACTTAAAGATTATGATGTCACCATTCAATACCATCTGGGTAAGGCTAATGTGGTGGCAAACGCTTTGAGTCGTAAAGCGGTGAGTATAGGCAGTCTAGCGTGCTTAAGTGTAACCAAGCGACCTTTGACTAAGGAAATTCAGACCTTAGAGTCTAAGTTCATGCAATTAGGCATGTCAGATAAAGGTGGGGTGTTAGCTAGCATTGAGGTTAGGGCCACATTCATTAAAGGGGTCAAGGCCAAACAGTTTGAGGATGAGAATTTGGAAGATCTTAGAAAGAAGACTGTGATTAGTAAGGCACAAGAAATAACTCTTGATGCGGAATGTGTGCTCAATTTCAAAGGGAGAATTTGTGTTCCTCGAGTTGATGATTTGATTCTGTCACTACCCAAGCCTAGGGCCTAGTAGTGACAGGCGAATGGGGAACCCGAACTAACCCCAAACAAGCCTCATAGCGTATCATTACACATCCTTGGTCGCGGAAGCAATTAAAATGACCATAAGCGATAAGCATAATCAAGGGGGAAATCGGGACTAAGGGAGCAAGAGAAAAAAAAAGGAATGATACATAAATACCATAG